>OU383783.1:2140795-2353740 GCA_910950805.1 Acrocephalus scirpaceus scirpaceus
CCCGCAAAGATCGATCTGTTTGTGTTCATACACGCACCGGCATGAAAGGGAGAGCTCTGCTGGAGGATAATATGTCAAAGATGCTCACAAGTGCTCGTAAAGCAAAATCTGGGCGATTTTTCGAGGAAAAAACTCAGCTTTACTCCTAAAATCTCCAAAAAAAAAAAATTTGCATCCTGCCATCGCCCCCAGCGTTATTGGAGCGGCGGTTTTGGGCCAGACCCAGCCTGGCCAGGACTCTGAGGGAGAAAAGTAAACTGTGTGATGGAAACCCGCGGGACTGAGGCTGCTTGTGCTCGGTACCTGCCTCAAATTAAAAAAAAAAAATTAAAAAAAGTTGCCCACCCACCGGCAACTTTCAGGCTCTGTCTTCCCACTCAGTTGTTTTATTTTTATTATTTTTTTTTTCCCCTCTCTCGATGCATTTTCTTGTCCATCCATGGAAACACATCACCACCCTCCTCTGGAAGAAAACCTTCCCCTCTCTCTCTCTCTCTCGGAGCTGGAGGGAAGAGATGCAACTGGAGTGGGTGGAAATTTTCCCACTGAAGCATTTCTTTCCAGTAGAAAATGTCTTTTCAAACTATGCCGAGCCCTTTGTGAATGCAAGAACTCTGCTCGTTGTACATTGGGGGCTTTATTATTTCCTTCCCTAAAAACCCCACGCTGCAGGTGCAGCATTTTTTGGTAACTGCAAACTCCCCTTTTTTTTTTTTTTACACAGAGGGAGAATTTGGGTGGAAACCCCCAAACTTTCCAAGAAAAACGCCAGAATTGAAGTGGCTTAAACGCATATAAAAATTTTGGCAGGGAACAAAAGAAATTCCAGTCCTTCTGTTGCTTTCTCGGTAGTTTTAGACGGTTATAGTCGGTTTATATGTTAATTAGTCAGTTAATTATTGGCCAGCTATTCCTTTGGGGGGGATTTAGGGGTCTGAGGCGGGCACCAAGGTGTGACATCCCTCTGACCAACGTGGGATGCCGCTCCTCATAAAACAAATTTCATGGCACCTGGTGAAAAAGAAATTCCCAACAATCTGCTGAAGGAAGAGAGGAGATTGGGATCTACCCTTAGGATGGTGTGTGGCTTTGAAATGAGGGTTATTTTGGGAGCAGCACCTCTGTGCCTGAGGAATGGGCAGGTTCCACTCTAAAAATGCAGCCGTGAGCAAATCTTCTGGTCGTGAGCTGATTGGAGTTTCCTGGGGTGTCCCCAGCCTGTCTCGGTGCCCCGTGAGGGTTTGGGCAGAAAAGGAGGTTCTGGTTATTAAAGGGTTTAAGGCCGGCTCCATGAGGCTCCATGAGGCTCCAAAAATTTCCAAAAGCCACGTCGGAAGGCAAATAAACGGGATTGGAAGTGTCCAAGGCCAGGCTGGATGGGGCTTGGAGCAACCTTGGATAGTGGAAGGTGTCCCTGAGGGGTGGAATGAGCCGAGCTGTAAGATCCCTTCCAACCCAAAGCATTCCAGGATTCCATGATTCCATGATTCCGTGATTCCATGATTCCGTTATTTCGTGATTCCATGATTCCGTGATTCCAAAATTCTGTGATTCCATGATTCCATGATTCCACGATTCCGTGATTCCACGATTCCATGATTCTGTTATTCCGTGATTCCATGATTCCGTGGTTCTGTGATTCCGTGATTCCACGATTCCACGATTCCGTGATTCCATGATTCTGTGATTCCATGATTCCGTGATTCCATGATTCTGTGATTCCATGATTCTGTGATTCCATGATTCCGTGATTCCGTGATTCCACGATTCCACGATTCCGTGATTCTGTGATTCCGTGATTCCATGATTCCGTGATTCCATGATTCTGTGATTCCATGATTCTGTGATTCCATGATTCCGTGATTCCGTGATTCCACGATTCTGTGATTCCATGATTCCGTGATTCCACGATTCTGTGATTCCATGATTCCACAATTCCGTGATTCCATGATTCTGTGATTCCGTGATTCCATGATTCCACAATTGCGTGATTCCACAATTCCGTGATTCCATGATTCCATGATTCCATGATTTCGTGATTCCATGATTCCGTGATTCCACGATTCCATGATTCTGTGATTCTGTGATTCCGTGATTCCACGATTCCATGATTCCATGATTCTGTGATTCCGTGATTCCCTGATTCCATGATTCTATGATTTTACCATGATTTTACCCCAAAAGCAGCAACACGGGCAGGAATCTTTGTTAAAATGACCAACATCACTTGGAAAGGAAGGGAAAGAGCTGCCAAGACAAAGACACAAAACACAAACACACAAAAGGAAGAAAAAGGAAACTGGTTGTAATTAATAGACCTCAGAAGCTGAGGAAATGAAAGACAGAAGGATATTTTCCAGGAGTTTTGAGCACTGGAGTGATCCCACACGGACACAGGAGGTTAATCCATGACACAGAAAAGTCAGGAATGTTCAGTGAGATTTACCAATAACCCAGACAAGGCAGGAACGCTCAGTGAGGGATTTATCCTGGAATTTGGTGGGGAAAAAAAACCCAACATGCTGAGGAAATATTTCCAGGAGTGCCCGGGAGCATCCAGCTGATGGAGCTCAGTGGTTTTAAACCAACACATCCGAATAACTCAGAGGGTTGTAAAGGAGGTGGCCAAGGAGCACCAGGACAGTTAATGGTGGTTTCCAGGAGGAATTGGAAGAGCCACTGGAAGTCCCAGAGGGCTGGGAAGAAGCCAGCACCACACCCATGCTCCAAGGGGGAACAGGACACCGTGGGTTTGAAGAGTTTAAGGCTGGGAGGTTTCTTGGACAATTGTTGGAACCACAAATGTTCCAAAGAGGGCAAAAATTGGTAATTAGAGAGGGTGGTGTAATGAGTGGCAAAGAGGAGTGTGAGGGAAGGAGGCAGGGGAGAACTCTGCCTTTCGCCCCTGCCCTGGATTGATTGGGAAAAATCCCAAATCAGCAGGGCCTGCATGAAATAAATTAAACTGCAAAGGTGAGAGGGCTCAAGGCTCAGCTGTAAATGGGGAGGGAGGCACTGAGCAGAGCAGCTCTGGGATGGAGGACAGGACAAGTGGTTTTAAACTCAAAGAGGAGAGGTTTAGATCAGATTTTAGGAGGAAATTCTTCCTGTGAGGGTGGGGAGGCCCTGGCACAGGGTGCCCAGAGCAGCTGTAGATCCCTGGAGTGTCCAAGGCCAGGCTGGAGCAGCCTGGGATGGTGGAAGGTGCCCCTGCCCATGGAAGGAGTGGGACTGGATTATTTTATTATCCCTTCTAACCCAAACAATTCCACCATTCTGGGGCTGATTATCCTGTCTGTGCCACCTGCATGGAAGCACAGGCTGGGGTTCAGAGCAGCAGGAGGAAAAAGGAGGGGTTTATTCCCTTCCTCCAGCTCAGAGCACAGTGGGACACCCCAAAAAACAATTCTCTGGCAGCACTGAGGGGTCAGTGGGGCTGTGGAATCCTGCAGCAGCTGCAGGGATGAGAAACCCTCTGAGATGGGATCAAACTTGATTCAGGTACAGATGGTTTTGAATAAACAGGGCACCTCCCTCCCTGGCTCCTAACCTTTCTGAGGATTGCCCACCTTCCACTCCCCTCCTGGGATCAAACAGCTGGTGCAGCCACCGAAGAATATTGGCACAAGAGCCAAAATATTCCCAAGGTCTCCCAACTTTAGATTGAAATGTGCAGCTTTGGAAAGCAGAACGATTTTCATCTCTGCTTCCCACTCCATCCCTCCCCCAGTGAATTGAATTCCAGGAGTGTGGCATCACCTGATGCTGCCCCGAAGTTTTCTTTTCTCCACTTGGTCTCTGGCTAAATTACCCCCAAAACCAATTAAAGCCCAGAATGATATTGCAGCCAGCAGAGCTGCTGCTAATCTTCCGGAAGATTGGAACTTATGGAAGTGATTGAAATGGTGGGAAATCACATTACTCGGACGAGGTCAGCCTCGGAGTTGTAAGCAGCATTTTTCTTTTTTAATATGTGCCTGCTTCAATGCTAATAATCTCACAGGTCAGGAAAAGCCAAGACCTGGGTTAACCAGAAAGGAAAACTCCTGCTTGCCCTTGGGGTTTTTTTCTGCAGGGCTGCAAAGAGCAGAGGAGAAAAGGATGAAATGTTCGGCATTGTGCAGCAACCCTGAGAGGGGAAATGGGCTTTGCAAGGAGAGGAAGGATGGGGCTGGATAATGGGCATGTTCCAGGCATGTGGGCAATAAATTACCTCGATTGTCTTCCCCGTGCTGGGCATGGGCTGCGAGTGCATTCCCTGGTCACCGCCTGTATCGCATTAACCTGCTGCACGCAGGACGGGTCTGTTTATCCTGCCAATTACTGCCAATCTAATCAGCTTGAGCCGGGTAAAAATAGAGCCAGTTTCCGTGTGGAAATCAAGAGGCACAAAAACAGCAGCAAAAGAAGCTGATCCTGATCAGCCCAGCACATGGCAGGGAAAGGTTGGCGGCGCCGGCGCGGCAGGAAATGGTTTGGGATGGTTTTTATTCCTTGTGGGCAGGTGGATCTTTTCCACCCTCCAGGGTTGGATTTTGCCCAGAATCCATCAGGCAGCCTGAAGGAAGGAGCTGGGGAGTGTGGGAATCACCTCAGAGCATGGATGTTCCACGTGCCTTCAGGAGGGAAGGAATGGGGCTGGGATCAGCTGGCAGGGATGCATGAGGGGAGGCTGATGCACGGAATAGGATCCTGGAATGGTTAGGGTAGGAAGGGACCTTAAAACTCATCCCATCCCTCTCCTGCCATGGCAGGGACACCTTCCACCATCCCAGGCTACTCCAAACCCTGTCCAGCCTGGCCTTGGACACTTCCAGGGATCCAGGGGCAACCACAGCTGCTCTGGTCCCACCACCCTCACAGAATTCTTTCCTAAAATCTGATCTAAACCTGCTCTCCGTCAGCTAAAAACCATTCCATGATGGATGGATGGATGGATGGATGGATGATGGATGGATGGATGATGGATGATGGATGGATGGATGATGGATGGATGATGGATGGATGATGGATGGATGGATGGATGGATGGATGGATGATGGATGGATGGATGCATGATGGATGGATGATGGATGGATGGATGCATGATGGATGGATGATGGATGATGGATGATGGATGGATGGATGATGGATGGATGATGGAAGGATGGACAGATGGATGGAGGGATGATGGATGGATGGATGGATGATGGAGGGATGGATGGATGGATGATGGATGGATGGATGGATGGATGGATGGATGGATGGATGATGGATGGATGGATGGATGGATGATGGATGGATGATGGATGGAGGATGGATGGATGGATGGATGATGGATGGATGGATGGATGGATGGATGGATAATGGATGGATGAATGGATGGATGATGGAAGGATGGATGGATGGATGGATGGATGGATGATGGAAGGATGGATGGATGGATGGATGGATGGATGGATGGATGGATGGATGATGGATGGATGGATGGATGGATTTGAATTCCTGTGTGCTGTGGAACACACCCAGCAGCTGTGTTCAATAAAATCAAGCTTCTATCCTTGGTAAGGGCCTGTGAAGGAGAAGAGGTGCAGGACATGGCTCTGCAGGTTCTGGAATTGCATCCTCCTTCCCTCCATCCTTCTCCCATGTTTGCTGAGGGACAGAAGCAGATTTTTTGCGATCTTGGATGGTGAAAAATAAAACCAAGGGAAAACAATGAGATTTCCCCCAACATGCTTCATTTTCCCTTTTCCTTTACTGGATCACCCTACAAAAAAAGTGTTGAGCTATTTGGGACCCAGGAGAACATCTCCAGGAGGACACAGCCTGCCACAGGAAAATCCCCTTATTTGTAGGGATGTGCCTTCCCCACCCATCCCCATCTCCCTGGATTTTCCACCCTCCTCACCTGCCTGGAGCTCCGGGATACCCCTTGGCAGGGCAGAAACCCCAAAGTGACCAATTTCCCACAGCTGAAAGACTCCTGTGAACAACCCTGAGGTGGCCAGGCTCAACCAAACCAAACAGGGCCTTCATCTGGAGGCTCAGGATTCTCTCTGAGCCTGAGGAGCGGCAGCGCCGCCGATAATTCAGGGACATCTGTCACCCGTGCCTTCCCGCTGGGATGGTCAGGAAACGCTGACATAATGTGAGGAGAACAAACCTGCTCCCAGCTCCAGCCCTGCCACGGGCCCAGGCTGCTCCTGCCCGATGTTGGGAAGGGCTGGAGGAGCTGGTGTGGGGCTCACGCTGCTCTCACAGGAAGGGACAATCCCAAAGCTTTGCCCAATTTGGAGAAAAAATCATTTCTGCTCCTTCTCAGCCTTGAGACAGGGTTCAAGCTGCATGAGGTTAAAAAATAAATTACTTTGGGGGTATTTTTTTGCTTTGAGGGCATTTGGGGTATTTCCTGCTAAGAAGTTGGGTTTTTTCTGGCTTAACAGATACAGGAAGTTGGGGTTTTTTTAAATTCTGGGAATTTTTATAATCCAGAGAAGTTGAGGTTGTGGTTGCTTCATTCCTGGAAGTGTCCAAGTCCAGCTTGGGCAGGTATTTCCTGCTAAGAAGTTGGGTTTTTTCTGGCTTAACAGATACAGGAAGTTGGGGTTTTTTTAAATTCTGGGAATTTTTATAATCCAGAGAAGTTGAAGTTGTGGCTGCTTCATTCCTGGAAGTGTCCAAGGCCAGCTTGGACAGAGCTTGGAGCAAGCTGGGCTAGGGGAAGGTGTCCCTGCCCATGGCAGAGGGTGGAATGGGATCTTTAAGGTCCCTTCCAACACAAACCATTCCAGGATTCTGTGATCCCTAAGAACTCCTGGACTGTGGGAGCTGGGATTTACAAGTATTGGCCAAATGGATTATTTTATATTTTATTTTATTTTATTTTATTTTATTTTATTTTATTTTATTTTATTTTTACTTTATTTTATTTTACTTTACTTTATTTTATTTTATTTTATTTTATTATACTTTATTTTATTTTATTTTATTTTTTATTTTATTTTATTTTATTTTATTATTTCATTTTATTTTACTTTATTTTATTTTATTTTATTTTATTTTACTTTATTTTATTTTTATTTTTATTTTATTTTATTTTATTATACTTTATTTTATTTTATTTTATTTTATATTTTATTTTATTTTATTTTATTTTATTTTCTCCTCAAGCCCCCAGTGGGCTGAACCCTCAAATGTGACATCACTGATGGGGAAACTGAGTCAGGGACCAAGGACACCCTCACTCCTCTGCTCCAACCCTTTGCAAAAGGTGCTGCTCTGACCCCTGGGATTGGAATCTGCTCTCAGAGGGAAAAATAAACCTCAACCAAGCCTCTTGGCACCTGATGAGAAAGCAGGGCTCCCACTCTCAGTTTAATGGAGCTGCTGATGGACGAATTCCTGTGTGAATAATGAATGTTTGGAAAAGCTTTGAGCACTGTAAATGCGAAGGACACTGAGATTTCCCCGGGCTCTCAAAGCCAGTGGCAGAAGTTCCCAGAATTGTTTGGACCGCAGCAATAGGGATTTATAATTCATAACAAAGGAGAAATGTCTCTCAGTGAACCAAGAGGACACAGTGATGTAAAATAGTTGATGTTACTCATATTTTTTCTTAAGAAATGCTGTCACACAAGGGTGGTCAAGGATCTTTTTTCTGGGCAGATAAATATCTATGGAAGGATTTATTCCATATTTGATGTAGGTTTTCAAACAAGGTTTCCTTCTTGTAGCCAGTTTTGTAGGGATTTAAACAGATGCACACTCCAGTCTGGGCTATCCAAACATGAGAAATTCCTTTTCTTCCCAAAAGTCAGAGCACAAAGTTATCCTAACACATTCCATGAAACTCCTTTTCTTCCCAAAAACCAGAGCAGAAAGTTATCCTAACACATTTCATGAGAAATTCCTTTTCTTCCCAAAAGCCAGAGCTGAAAGTTTTCCTAACACATTTCATGAAGTTCCTTTTCTTCCCAAAAGCCAGAGCTGAAAGTTATCCTACACATTTCATGAAATTCCTTTTCATCCCAAAGGCCAGAGCAGAAAGTTTTCCTAACACATTTCATGAAATTCCTTTTCATCCCAAAAGCCAGAGCACAAAGTTATCCTACACATTTCATGAAATTCCTTTTCATCCCAAAAGCCAGAGCACAAAGTTATCCTACACATTTCATGAAATTCCTTTTCATCCCAAAAGCCAGAGCACAAAGTGTTCCTAACACATTTCATGAAATTCCTTTGCTTCCCAAAAACCAAGCAGAAAGTTATCCCAACACATTTCATGAAATTCCTTTTCATCCCAAAAGTCAGAGCACAAAGTTATCCTGCACATTTCATGAAATTCCTTTTCATCCCAAAAGTCAGAGCACAAAGTTATCCTAACACATTTCATGAAATTCCTTTTCTTCCCAAAAGTCAGAGCACAGTTATCCCAACACATTCCATGAAATTCCTTTGCCTCCCAAAAACCAGAGCTGAAAGTCATCCTAACACATTTCATGAAACTCCTTTGCTTCCCAAAAGCCAGAACACAAAGTTATCCCAACACATTTCATGAAATTCCTTTTCATCCCAAAAGCCAGAGCACAAAGTTATCCTGCACATTTCATGAGAAATTCCTCTTCTTCCCAAAAGCCAGAGCACAAAGTTATCCTAACACATTTCATGCATTGGGTTTAAAGGAGAAAAAGAAAAAAAGCACAACCCAAACCCTCAGAAAAGTGCAAGGCAGATTCACGGGGTTTTTGAGATCTGCTTAAGGAATCAGCGAGCAGGATTCGGGAGCAGTTAATAACAGGCTGCATTACATGGCACTATTAACATGGGATAATCCAGGAGGAAAAGAAAGGGCGAGGGATAAAGGAACGTCACCCTACAACAGTGAGACCTTCAGAAATCAAGCCACGAGGATTCTAAACCAGATTAACTCTGCTGTCACTGTCAGGCACCGGCACAAAGCAGGAGCTGCAGGGATGGGGAAGGGGAGGATGTTTGGATTTTCCCTGGGCTGAGATGCACACCTTGCTCCTGCTGAAACAGGAGCCCAGGTGCTGATAAATCCCAGGGGAAGCTGTTCTGAAGTGAGGGAACTTTTGGATTTGGACTCAAACTCATCCCAGATGTGATGGGATGAATGGAGCTCCCCAAAAGCAGCAGAGCTGGAGGCTCTGTCCTCATTCCCTTCACACCCAGCTTCATTTCCAGCCAGGAATACAATCCTCCCTGGGCTTTAAAATCCTCTCACAACCACCCCAAGCTCCTCCTTTACCCTCTGCTCATATTTCCCAATATTCCTTGAGCCTTCCCTCCAAACCTCCCTCATGACTGACAGGATTTTCAAGGCCCTGTGAACTTTGGATGGTTAATTCTGGAAATCTGAAATCTGGTGCCAGATGAAAACCTGCTCCAATTTGTCACTTACCTTGAATGCCCCATCTTCACCAGGAGACAGGAGCACGCAGGGGGCTGAAATCCTAAAGTAAGGGGCCCAAGTGAAACTTTGGAGTGAAAATCCTCCAGGTTATTCGTTGGAAGAGAAAATTGGGAAGGAACTGGCTTTCAATCTGCATGCAGGCACCCAGCTGATTAGCAGAGCTGCTGAGCACTCAGATTTGGCCTTCAGCTCTGGATTTATCGATCCTGAGCGCTCACACAAAGCTCTGGAGTGCTGCAGAGCAGCCTCTGCTCCTCCTGACACGCTGGCAGCACCCAGCCCCGACAGGATCCATCCCTAAATCTCTGCACAAACCTCCAAAATTCCTGCAGGGCAGTGGGTGGTAGAGGGATACATCCCAAAAAAACGGGGAAATCACATCCTGGGGAAAAGCAGAACCGTGTGAAATGAAACCCTGGCCCAGCTGAAGTCAATGAAAGTTTGAACAGGGCTCAGGTCTCGCTCTGTCTGCAACAGGCGCCTGCTCCAGTGTCCCAAAAAAACCTCCTTAAACAAGAGCAGGCTGCCCATGGTTCTCATCAGTCTCAAGCACTTCCTATGTTTATTTTCTTGGCCCAGCCCCAGCTTTGCCAGTTGCTGCTCTGTTCACTCTGCTGGCCTGAGCTCCCTCCCATGTCCTCACACGTCCTGGCTTCCCTTCCCATCCCCAACTGCTCAGCTGTGCCGCCCCGAGCCCTGAATCCCACCCCGTCCTCCTCCCCAGATACCTCTTGTGAAAAACGAGGTGCCTTTTTCTTGGATAAATTTAGAAGTTTAATAAAAAAAAAAATATAAAAGGAAAATGGACAATTAGGAGAGATAAAAGCAAAATTCATTTTCTCAGCCGAGGGTGCCTGGCACGGAGCCAGCCAGCACACACTTGCTAACAAAAAGTTTGTTCTTTAAAAGTCTCAGCCTGTTGAGCATTTAAAAATTCACATGCATGATTCAAACATTCTTTTTTGAGTGTGAATTTTTGTTGTTCAGTTTCAACTCCCCCCAACCATTTTATCTGGTAGATCCATCTGTGGGGGGCTCCATTCTGTCTGATAGCACAGGTCCATAAATTCTTCTCCTGGGGTTCTGTGGTCATTTTCATTTGGACAAGATATTTGATAACAGAAGTTCAATAAATTCTTTTTTTTTTAGCTTTTTGGTCAGCAATCTTCATGCAAGAATAAAGGATAACACCTCTTTCTTCTGGTCTGGCTAGTTACAGAAAAAAACCTCTAGTCTTTTACTTCTAACAGTATGTTACAATCATAAAAAATATATATTCATCACATTTCTAACTTCTATTAAATAAATTAAAAACTTCTATTAATAGAAATTAAAATTTTTAAAAAAATTAAAATTAAAATTACAATCTTCCTACATTATACATACAATATTCATTGTAATATTTGCAAAAAGCCAATTATATACAATGCATTTATAACACTGTGGGTTATATTTACTCCCCAGAACAATTTGGGATTTTTTTGGGAAGGAAAACTTTCCAGGAATGTAAGATGAGAGCATCCCTCAGTGGCTGTTCCTGTGAGGATGTGGCTGCAGATCCTGCAATTCCCATTCCAGGAAATCAGGCTGCTCACAGGGATCAGGGGACAGGGACAGGGTTTCTTCTTGTCAAGGAAACAGCCGGGGATGGGCAGCCCCTGGTCTGTGCAAGCTCCACATGTGACCCACTCAATCCATCCTTGTGACACCAGGGAAGCCACCAGGGCCAAAAGGGTGGCCACAGCCAGCACCAGCACTTGGCCAAGTGTGGTTTTATTGGAAAATTGCTGTCTCAGATGAGTCTCTTGCTCCTTTAGCATCCCTGGATTTCTGTCTGTCAGCCAGAAATAATTGCCAATCCATGATCCCGACTTTTGGGTTCAGAAGCACCAGATTCCTCCAAAAACCAGGGAAAGAGAGGGCTGCTGACACAGCCCTCACCCAGCTGGTCAGGACACTGCTGCTCCTGCTTTGTCCTGAATTCCCAGCCAGGAGAGCCAGGCTCAGCCCTGCTGGTGAGGCTCAGGGTCAGCCCTTCATCCCATCTGCTCTGGATCACCCACTGCGACCTGGGACAGGAGCAGACGGCTCCAAGCCTGAGCCACGTTGGCTGAAATCCACGGGAAAAGCTGTCAGGATGTGCTGCAGAGTCAGGCAGTGCTGGGATTTGGGATGTGACAGGTTCCCTTCCCCTCCCTCACTGCTGTCACCTGTAGCTTTCCTGACACTCATCCCAGGAAGGTTCCTGGCCCCTCCTTAACCAGAAATCCACGTGCTCCAAAGGATCCCATGCTGGACAGGGAAAGCCATGCACAGGGATGGATGTGCCCAGGGTCTGCAGAGGCAGGGCAGGCACAAAGATATCTCCTGATCCAAGGATTGATTTTATTTTTCCATGTGTCAGCAGCAGTGTCCCCCTGCAGCTGCACCACAGAGGAACTGACCTCCACACAGCTGGGAGGGACAGGACACAGGGAATGGCTCCCACTGCCAGAGGACAGGGCTGGATGGGATATGGGGAAGGAATTCCTGGCTGTGAGGGTGGGCAGGCCCTGGCACAGGTGCCCAGAGCAGCTGTGGCTGCCCCTGGATCCCTGGAATGTCCAAGGCCAGGCTGGACAGGGCTTGGGATGGTGGAAGTTGTCCCTGCCCTGGCAGGGGTGAAATGAGATGAGCTTTGAAGTCCCTTCCCACCCAAACCTTTCTGTGATTCTATGGCTGATCCCAACCCTTCCACAAAATTACAGAACTTTGGTTCTCCAAAGCTTCAAAACCAAGGAATACACTTTAAAATCTGCTGTGCCTTCTGCAAGCAGCCCAGATCTGGGGATATTCTGCTCCTCCAAAGAGCTTCTTTGGGATGGAGAAGAAAATCCATTAGATAACTGGGCTGTTCCCTGATGTTGGGTGATTTTTGGCAGACTTGGAGTAGAAGATGGGGCCCATCCTTCCTTTACTGTCTGTCCTCACCACTACACCTCGAGTACAACCAGTGACAGCCATACAAACTATTGTTTTCCACCAGAACGACCACTTTTTTATACATTTTTTTAAAAAAATAAGTATATAAAATAGTTATTAAAATAAATATATAACACTTGGGGTTTTAAATGAAGATTTCCTATTCACATCCAAATAGTGCCCATCCAAACAAGGAATGCTGAGATCTCCTGCTCTCCACATTCACTTCTTGAAAACAAATCTCTGTCTGCCATACCAGAATTACCAGTTTTTTTATATATATACTTTTTAAAAATAAGTATATAAAATAGTTATTAAAATAAATATATAACACTTGGGTTTTTTAATGAGGATTTCCTATTCACATCCAAACAGTGCCCAGATCTCCCTGGGAATGCTGAGATCTCCTGCACTCCACATTCACTTCTTGAAAACAAATCTCTGCCTGCCATACAAACTATTGTTTTTCACCAGAACTACTAGTTTTTTTATATATATACTTTTTAAAAATAAGTATATAAGATACTTATTAAAATAAGTATATAACACTTGGGGTTTTAAATTAAGATTTCCTATTCACATCCAAACAGTGCCCAGAACTCTCTGGGAATGTTGAGATCTCCTGCACTCCACATTCACTTCTTGAAAACACATCTCTGCCTGCCATACAAACTATTGTTTTCCACCAGAACTACCAGGGTTTTTTTCTATATATACCTTTTAAAAATAAGTATATAAAATACTTATTAAAATAAATATATAATACTTTTTTTTTTAAATGAAGATTTCCTATTCACATCCAAACAATGCCCAGAACTCCCTGGGAATGCTGAGATCTGCTGCTCTCCACATTCACTTCTTGAAAACAAATCTCTGCCTGCCATACAAACTATTTTTTTCCACCAGAACTACCAGGTTTTTTATATATATACCTTTTAAAAATAAGTATATAAGATACTTATTAAAATAAATATATAACACTTGGGGTTTTAAATGAAGATTTCCTGGGAATCCAAACATCCAAACAGGGAATGTTGAGATCTCCTGCACTCCACATTCACTTCTTGAAAACAAATCTCTGCCTGCCATACAAATTATTGTTTTCCACCAGAACTACCAGGTTTTATATATATATACCTTTTAAAAATAAATATAGAAAATACTTATTAAAATAAATACATAACACTTGGGGTTTTTAATGAAGATTTCCTATTCACATCCAAACAGTGCCCAGATCTCCCTGGGAATGCTGAGATCTCCTGCACTCCACATTCACTTCTTGAAAACACATCTCAGCCTGCCATACAAACTATTGTTTTTCACCAGAACTACCAGTTTTTTTATATATATACCTTTAAAAAATAAGTATAGAAAATACTTATTAAAATAAATATATAATACTTAGTTTTTTTAATAAGGATTTCCTATTCACATCCAAACAATGCCCAGAACTCCCTGGGAATGCTGAGATCTGCTGCTCTCCACATTCACTTCTTGAAAACACATCTCAGCCTGCCATACAAACTATTGTTTTCCACCAGAACTACCAGGTTTTTTATATATATACCTTTTAAAAATAAGTATATAAGATACTTATAAAATAAATATATAACACTTGGGGTTTTAAATGAAGATTTCCTGGGAATCCAAACATCCAAACAGGGAATGCTGAGATCTCCTGCACTCCACATCCACTTCTTGAAAACACATCTCTGCCTGCCATACAAACTATTGTTTTCCACCAGAACTACCAGTTTTTTTATATATATACCTTTTACAAATAAGTATATAAAATACTTATTAAAATAAATTTATGACACTTGGGGTTTTAAATGAAGATTTCCTATTCACATCCAAACAATGCCCAGAACTCCCTGGGAATGCTGAGATCTGCTGCTCTCCACATTCACTTCTTGAAAACAAATCTCTGCCTGCCATACAAACTATTGTTTTTCACCAGAACTACCAGGGTTTTTTTCTATATATACTTTAAAAAAAAATTATATAAAGCACTTATTAAAATAAATATATAACACTTGGGTTTTTAATGAGGATTTCCTATTCACATCCAAACAGTGCCCATCCAAACAGGGAATGCTGAGATCTCCTGCTCTCCACATTCACTGCTTGAAAACAAATCTCTGCCTGCAAAATACCCCCAAGTGCAGTTTGAACAATTCTTTCAGGCACACGGTGGGATTTTTGGAAAATCCAAGGCTTGGACTTGCTGATCCTTTTGCGCCCCTCCCAACTCGGAGCATTCCACGGTTCCACTTTAGACAGGCAGGACAAGAATCGGGTCCAAAGATGGGTACGGATGTTCCCGGTGCCCAAAGGCACAAAGTTGTGTTTTCCACTATTCCCGGGCTCTGTAGCAACAGTGAGTTCCTGGCACCCTCTAATGGAAAAGCTCCGTCACTGAATCACCGTCTAGAAAAGCTCCTGCCTTTCTATTTTTAACCCCATATCACAGGAATAACTCGGAGGCAGCGCACGATGCGCGGCAGGACCCGGAGAATGCGCTGAACAAATGTCAGGGATGCTCCCGGGGAAGGAGAGGCTGCCCGGGGCTCGCCCCCGGCGCCGGGAATCCAGCACGCCCAGGGATCGCTGCTTTACTTATGGAAATGTGAGGGCAGAGCTCATCAGAGCTGACATTTGGGCCGTGTTTGTGAAGTTCAGGCACATTCTCTTGGGTTAATCGTGTTATATTGCCTGTCCTTCCCTTTCCCCTTCTTCTCCTAGGGTGGAATTTTCTAGGATATTTTTCCAAGTCTGGCATCCTGGAAGTAGCTCGAATCTCAGGTTGGGCTTGGCTCTGGAGATGTTTGTTCAATTCCTGGTTGAATTAGGAAGTATTTTTAAATTAGAAATTTATTTTTTGAATTAAAAGCTAGAAAGTGACACCCACAGCCAGAGAAACTCTCCCAAGGATTTGTCCCCAGCTGTGGGGGGACACCTGGAATTTATTGGCACAGAAAAACCCAGGGTGGTGACAATGACAGGGTTCCTGTCATCCTCAGGGGGTGACAAGGACAGGATTCCCTGTCAGCCTCAGGAGGTGACAAGGACAGGGTTCCTGCAGCCTCAGGGGGTGACAAGGACAGGGTTCCTGTTAACCTCAGGAGGTGACAAGGACAGGGTTCCTGTCAGCCTCAGATGGTGACAAGGACAGGGTTCCTGCAGCCTCAGGGGGTGACAAGGACAGGGTTCCTGTCACCCTCAGGTGGTGACAAGGACAGGGTTCCTGTCAGCCTCAGGGGGTGACAAGGACAGGGTTCCTGTCAGCCTCAGGGGGTGACAAGGATGGGGTTCCTGACATCCTCAGAGGGTGAAAAGGACAGGGTTCCCTGTCAGCCTCAGGAGGTGACAAGGATGGGGTTCCTGACAGCCTCAGGTGGTAACAAGGACAGGGCTCCTGATATCCTCAGGAGGTGACAAGGACAGGGCTCCTGTCACCCTCAGGAGGTGACAAGGACAGGGTTCCTGCAGCCTCAGATGGTTACAGTAACAGGGTTCCTGTTAACCTCAGGGGGTGACAAGGACAGGGTTCCTGTTAACCTCAGGGGGTGACAAGGACAGGGCTCCTTCCCTCCCAGGGCCAGCCAAAGGGGGCAGGACACGGCAGCTTTTGGCTTCCAGTCAGGATCCAGCTGGGATCCAGTCTGGGGATCCCTGGGTGGATCAGGGGAAAGAATTGGCTTTTCCATAGGTGAGATCCTGCTCAGGTAAAACCTGGAATTTCTGCTGAGTGAGAGTCTGCCCTTGCCGAGCTGCCAGAGGAGGAGCGGGGTAGGAAGCAGGACCCTCAATCTCACCCTCATCCTTTACACTCTGCACCCAGAGATGAATAAAATCATTTAAAGAACAGTTTAATACAGGAAAATGCAATTTCCAGCCAACACTGCTCCATGTTAAGTCTAAAAGGGGTGGAGAGGAGCTCAGTCCTTGGAGAGGGGATCTGGAACTGGAGTGACAGGACAAGGGAATGGCTTCAAAATGAGAGAGATCAGGGTTAAATGGGATATTGGGAAGGAATTCATCCCTGGGAGGGTGCCCAGAGCAGCTGTGACTGCCCCTGGATCCCTGGCAATGTCCAAGGCCAGGTTGGACAGGGCTTGGAGCACCCTGGGACAGTGGAAGGTGTCCCTGCCATGGCAGGGCTGGGATGGGATGAGATGGGATTGGCTGGGATGAATTTCAAGGTCCCTTCCAACCCAAACCATTCCATGATCCAATGATTGGCTGCAGTGTGCAGGAGGTTCCAGCACGTCAGGTGGCATTTCCCTTGGGAAAAAGCTGCCAAAACCAATGAAACCTAAAGAAAAAAATCAAACTGCCCAGAGCCTGGCAAAGGTGCCATTGGTGACACCGAGAGTTTGACACTCCCGTGGTTGCCTGTGCATTTTTTGTCTCACAACAGAGAGAAAAAACCAGGCTGTGACGTGCCAGAGCATAAAAACCAGAGCACAAATATTCCTCAGCATCCCCCGAGGGTTACCTGAGCCCCTCAGGTGAATTTTACCTGTAATTTTAAGGCATGGTTGAACACAAGGTGAATTTTACCTGTAATTTTAAGGCACGGTTGAACACAGACCTCTGGAAGTGAAAGCCAATCCTGAAATTCAGCAGGTCTCTTCTCAAATCCCTTCAAAACCCCCTTTTACTTTTAGAATCCCAGTTTCCACAGCAACAAGACACACAGCTCTCTGCGGAGTTTAGGGCTATAAATAACCCCAAGATCTATAGTTGTGATATTAGCTATGAGGGCTTTGAAAAAAAAAATATATATATAAAAATTGCATGTGGTAATGAAGGGAAAGGCTCAGAGCTGAAAGGAAACAAAATTTAATGAGGAAAAGATGGTTCCTAACTCGGTTTAGAGCACAGCTTTGAACAAAGGAAAGCTGCTCATGGTAAAATGTTGCTTTTTTTGAGAGCCAGATTGATTTCAGTCGGATTTTTGGGAGTGGTGCTTTATAATCTCCCATTTACCTGTGCTGAAATGCTGCGTTGTCTTAAAATAAAAAGGGAAAAATGAAAATTAAGTGTTGTTTTCCCAGCTTTGCTCGTTGTGGGGAAGCAATTTGAAGGTAAGACTGAGCCAGCAGCCACTCCATCCCTCTTTGGGAAAAGGATGTCTCAGTGTGCTAACTTTAAACACATCCTTTAATCCTAATTGCTGCCCTGATCCTGGAGGGAAGCTGCTATTCCTTGGGATGCAGTCAGAGGGCAGGAATTCGGTCTGCTGGCCCTTGACATCAGCGTGTAAACAAAGGCACGATCCCACGAGGGAAGATAAATATTGGCCGTGTCGGAGGCAAAAGAGGAAATTAAATAACCATCACATGGTGTTAAAAAAAAAAAAATCAGCTCGTCAGGGGAAGGGGGGAGCTGGCAGAACAGATTTGTCTACAGTAGTGAGGAGGAGGAGATGAGGAAGGAGAAGAAAGGAAACACAAAATCAAAGAGTTATTTGGAGTTTCCTCTCTTACAAACAGAAGGTCCGTGTTATTCGAGCAGATGCACCGCGTGTCACCAGCTTTGCTGGGGTTTGTTATTTTAAGGATGGTCTTAGGAAGAAAATAAATTCCTCTCCGAGGCTCCTTTTATACCCATTTTAGGCAGTCTGTGGAGAGGAGCCCAAAGAGTGGGGTTGTGGAGATTCCTGCAGGCTGAGCTGCTGGTGCATCCTCTGCTCTCTGCCCAGGAGGGGATTTCAGTGAATTGCTGGGAAGGGATCCCACAGCAGCTCCAGCTCAGGGCAGGCTGGGGCAGGAAAAAAGAAACATTTTTGGGTTTCCAAAATGTTTCAGCAGCAGCAGCACCGTGGGGCTGCATTGCTGCTGCTCCTTCCCAAGAACTGGCAGGGAAAAGGTGGCTGGTACAACATGGAAAAATCCAGAAAAACGTGGAAATGGAAGCTGGATTCTCTGGGCAGACATTCCCTGCACAGTCCTGAGTGGAGACACCTCTGCCTCAGGCTGGGACAGAGGACTCTGCAGCAAGAGGGGAATAATTCATTTAAATGTCATCCCTTCAAGTCCAAGCTGGGATCTGAGCATCCATCAGGTCCTCTCTGGCCTTGCCAGCAGCTGGAAAAATCCTGTGGATGATGATCTGCAGTGGTTCCTCTCAAAAAAAATTGATTCTGCAACTCAGGGTAAAACAGGGAGAAGAATGAGCCACACCAACATCAGGGTTTGTTTCTCCTGAAGGTGTTGGTTTGTCCATGGGGAGAAAAAGAATATAAACCACATTATTCTGGTCCCCTACAAGTTGTCTGCTGCTGAGGTGACACAGGCACCAGTTTGGTGTCTTTTTCTATCATTGCCACACTCAGAGCTGTAGGAATTTCTGGTGGGAAAGAGCCAGGACAAACATTATCCAGGAAAAAAAAATTAAATGTCCAACTGTAATTTCTGGGCTCAGAGTGCAAATTTAATTCAGCACCTCCTGCCCCAGTGACATTTCTGGATGGATTGTGTTTTCTGAAAAGGTTTTCAAGCCTCTCTCCTCCTCTGGATAAAAGCAAAGCAAGAGGAGACATGAAAAACCTCTCCCTTCAGAGAACACATCAGGCACAGGACACGCCGTGGGACCGAGGGAACATTTCTGTCCCTGTGATTAACTCATCACCACGCAGGACATTTCAGAAGCTTTTTTAATAGAGGACACAAAAGATTGGAATCAGTGAGAAATAGTAAAAGGAAAAGAAAACACGAGGCACTGCAGAGGGAGCAGGCACCAGGCCCATTCTCTGAGGGCTCTGTCCTGCTCCCACTGAAATCAAAAGGAGTTTTGGAGTTGGCTGCAGTGGGAACAGGAACAGTCCTTAAGGCACTAATTAGTACAGCTGGCTGAATAATGCATAATGAACAGTTCATTCAGCTAATTTCATCTCCTTTTCTATTCATGACTTGCCCGTGAACCAATCCCAATTTTCTCATTTTGGTCGTCATTCAGAAGCTATTTGTGGGTTTCTTCAGGAAATCATCCCCAGTGTGTGATTCCAGCGTGCATCCCGACATGTAAATATTGGGAATTTGCACAGAAGTGTTGAAGGGTGGCACCTGCAGGTGGGACAGGTGACATCAGCTCTCCAAAGGTGGGCTGGGAGAGCTGGGGATGCTCACCTGGAGAGGAGAAGGATGCAGGGAGATCTCAGAGCCCCTTCCAGTGCCAAAGGGGCTCCAGGAGGAGCAGAAAGTCCAGGAGGGACTTTGGATAGGGACGTGGAATGGGGGAATGGCTTCCCACTGGCAGAGGGCAGGGATGGATGGGATATTGGGAAGGAATTGTTCCCTGTGAGGGTGGTGAGCCCTGGAACTGTTGCCCAGAGCAGCTGTGGCTGCCCCTGGATCCCTGGAAGTGTCCAAAACCAGGCTGGACCACCCTGAGCTAATGGAAGGTATCTCTACTCATGGCAGGGGGTAGAATAGAATTAATTTCAAGGTCCTTTCCAACCCCAACCATAAGTTTCATTTCTGCCCAAGCTGATTTTCTATAACCAACTGCAGCAAGAATTTCAAATGTGGCAAAGAAACGCTGAACTTTACACCCACACTCTTGGGCACTTTCCTTTTCCTCCTCATCCTTTCTCCTCCAGCACTTTAAAAGGATCTAGCTGGTTTTTGGAATACTGACCCAAGGCAGCGAGAGGAGGGATATGATGTTAAAACACCCCAAGGAATGGCACTGGAATAATCAAGTAAATACTTCCAGATTTTCCTTTCCAGCTCCGAAGTGTTTTGGCTTTAGCAAGGACTGAATTAACATTGTGTAATGGATGGGGGCTGGAATCAGCCTGTGGATCACAGAGGGACAACTCCAGGCTGGGCTTGGATCCCTAACTTGGTAAAATCACCCAAAATGTCGTTTTGGTGGGGCAAGATTGAAATAAGGGAATATTCCAAGCAGGGATGGAAAGGAAATCGCTGATTGATGGGGCAGGGGGGCCAGGCTGAGGCCAGGAGAGGCAGGGACAGACCCTGCACAGGCTGGGAAAGGAGAAAACACAAAAATGTTTCTTTTGCAGCAGTTCCCAAAAAGTCCCAAAGAACCCCAAATTCACCCCAAAAATCCCCCAAATTCACCCCCAAAAATTCCCTCAAAATTGACCCAAAATTCACCCCAAAAATCTCAAAATTCACCCCAACATCCACCCCAAAAATCCCCCAAATTTCTCCAAAATTCACCCAAAATTGCCCCAAAATTGACCCTAAAATAGCTCAAAATTGACCCAAAAATTAAAAAAACTCCCCAAAATTCACCCCAAAATCCCCAAATTCATCCCCAAAATTCCCCAAATTCACCCCCAAAATTCCCTCAAAATTGACCCAAAATTCACCCCAAAAATCTCAAAATTCACCCCAACATCCACCCCAAAATCCCCCAAATTTCTCCAAAATTCACCCAAAATTGACCCTAAACCAGCTCAAAATTAACCCCAAAATTAAAAAACTCCCCAAAATTCACCCCAAAAATCCCCCAAATTCATCCCCAAAATTCCCCAAATCCACCTCAAAATTCCCTCAAAATTGACCCAAAATTCACCCCAAAAATCCCAAAATTCACCCCAACATCCACCCCAAAAATCCCCCAAATTTCTCCAAAATTCACCCAAAATTGCCCCAAAATTGACCCTAAAATAGCTCAAAATTGACCCAAAAATTAAAAAAACTCCCCAAAATTCACCCCAAAAATCCCCCAAATTCATCCCCAAAATTCCCCAAATTCACCCCCAAAAATTCCCTCAAAATTGACCCAAAATTCACCCCAAAAATCCCAAAATTCACCCCAACATCCACCCCAAAAATCCCCCAAATTTCTCCAAAATTCACCCCAAATTGCCCCAAAATTGACCCTAAAATAGCTCAAAATTGACACAAAAATTTAAAAAACTCCCCAAAATTCACCTCAAAAATCCCCCAAATTCATCCCCAAAATTCCCCAAATTCACCCCAAAATTCTCTCCAAATTGACCCAAAATTCACCCCAAAAATCCCCCAAATTTGAACACATGGGACAGATGCAAGGAGCAAGGGAAGGGAGCCGGGCAGTGTTTTTGGCAGTCAGGCACTGTGGGTTTTTGCTCCGAAGGAAATCCCACAGGGAACCACACAAAGCCAGAAGGGGGAAAAGGAGGGACGTGCCAGCACTGCTGGAAGGGACACAGGGGACACACACGGGGCCAGGGATGCTCAGGGCTGCTTGAATTTTGAAAGGTGGCAGATGAAACAGAGCGTGGTTGAGAGGGGAAGAGGAAAGCCTCTCTCTTATGCCTCCAGCTGGAAAAAAACTCCTGGAAAATCCGTATTTCCAGAGCCTTGAGTGCGTGCCGGAGTCTATCGGCAGAGGGCAGCGACACTCGCTCATCCCCGGCAGCCTTCCATGCATCCCGCTCCTGCTGCTGCCACAGCAAGGACACCTTCCCCACCCTGCTCGATCCAAACCCGGTGCAATCCTTGAAAATCAAACTCCAAGTGATGCTGCACACCCGACATCTGGCCGCTTTTTGGTTTGGGTTTTATTGGTTTTTTTTTTTTTTTCCACCCCCTCTTCCCAAAGCCCACGTGATATTTTTCTCCGCGCTTCAAAGCTTTGAGGTTTGTTTGTTTTTTCAAGCCCGAGAGCTCCAATTCCAGCATCTGCTCGAAAGGCGGCAGGAAATGAGCCCGTGTGCTCAGAAGTAGTTGAGAGAACATGCAAGGGCAATATTTATCTTCCCCTTCCGAGGATCGGAGCGGAGGGAGACACGCAAGGCTCCCGGTGCTGCCACTCACCGCACCCCGGCAGGGAAGGGCAGGGTGGAGCCGCAGCCTTTGGGTGATGAGGAGGAAGGTTTGGAACAAGGCAGGCAGGAAGGGATGAGGGGAGAGGCAGGGGATGATCACATCGGGAAGTCTGGGAGAGGTGCGACAGAGCGAGGAGTGTCTCGGAAGGAGGCGGCGGCTCTGGGGTGAAAGGCACAGAAATCCCGATTTAAACACCCAGTTCCTCTGTCAGGATTTATGGCCATCCATGTAGAGTGGGATTTCAGATCAGATCACGCTGGGAAAGCATTCAATCCTGTTATAAATGCATAGTATATAGTTGGCTTTTCACAAATATTAAAATGAATACTGTATGTAGAATGTGAGAAGATTGTACTGTATTTTCTTTATTAATAGAATTTAGAAATGTGATGAATGAATATTCCTTATTATAGCATATTAGTGTGAGAACACTGGGGTCTATTGTTCTGCATGAAGATTGCTGACCAAGAAAGCGATTAAACTTCTGTGATCAAGGATCTTGTCCAAATGAAGATGACCAGAACCCCAGGAGAAGAATTTATGGACCTGTGTTATCAGATGGAATGGAGACACCCACAGATGGATCTACCAGGTAAAATGGTTGGGGAGAGTTGGGACTAAACAAAAGAATTCACACTCAAAAGGAATGTTTGAATCATGCATGTGAATTTTTAAATATGCAACAGGCTCATGTATAAGAAGAAAAAAACTCTGTTAGACAGGGTGCTGGCTGGTTCTGTACCAGGCACCCTCGGCCGAGAAAAATGTATTTTGCTTTTATCTCTCCTAATTGTCTATTTTCTTAATTTTTTTATTAAACTTCTAAATTTTTCCAGAAAGGTGAACCTCGTTTTTCACAATCCCAAAAAGAAGGAAAGCTGTTTTGGCATGGACTCCACCCAAGGGAAGGCTGCCCATCACAGCTGACTCACACCCGGGACGGCAGCGAGTTCATCTCTGGCTTTGCCACTCATTTTGGTGAAGGTTTGGGATTTCCAGGCTGGGTTTCTGGCAGAAGGGCTAAGATTGAAGCCACATTTAGGAGGTTTAAAATGTCAAACCTGTCATTAAGCGGGCAGAAGATTTTGCAAGTGTTGATCAGCCTCCTAAAAGGCTCCTAAATGTGATGGGGAAAAGCTCTGAGAAGGTCCCTGAGGAGGAGCTCTGTGGGCTGGGAGCACTGGGAAGTTGATGGATCTGGGTAACCCAACTTGTTTTTTATCCAGCAGCCTCCCAAATAAATTTTCCATGGCAGATATTCTCATTTCCATTGTCTCTGTGGATGGACACACAAGTGAACAATCTCCTTTCACACTGCACCCAGTCACCCACCTCACACTGAGTTATTTCAGGTAATTTTTATAGGTTTTTGGCCATTCCGTGCTGCACGGAGTCAAACTCACAGGAAGGAATTACCTGTGATAATTAGGAGATGATAAATCAATCCTGTGATAAAGGATTTGGCTACAATGGCCCTGAGGTGCTGCTGGAAGGGAAAGAGGCACTTCAGCCAAGCTCCTTGGACTATCAGGACTGAGGAAATCCAAACAGGAGAATTCAGACCCTTACAACAGCAGGTAAAACTGAGGTGTTGAAGGACTGGACCCTCTCTCAATCCTCATCTGACTACAACACCCAACAACAGCCTCTGCATGCTCTGAAAATACAAAAAGAGGAAAAATAATTATTGCTTACTGATTACTCCAGCAAGGAATCTTCCTCAGTTGTGTCAAGCAGGCACAAAGAAGATTTTCAGGGAGAACAGGCAGGAAATGAGATGATCTGGGGATAAAATGAGGAGCCAGTTTGGTGTCCTGTGCTCGTAGGAGGAACGGGGCTGCACAGGCACCCCAGGGCGACCTTCACTGCCAACCCACTGCCTGGAAAAGTGGTAACACGAGCTCTTACTCAGTTGATTTATCTCCTTGAAAGCAGTTCCTGGCTCTGCCCCTGGACAGCCAGGAATTCTTGGTGACAGAATGATTTGTCACGCCCCCTTTGGTTTCCTCAGGCTTCACCCAAAGTCACTTCTAATCAGAGAAAAGGCTCCCAGTTCATCTATTACTCCTCGGATTAGGGTTTGTTTTGCTGTCTGGCATCGAAGACAAAAAATTTCTGGCTGTAAACCACAGAATCACTCTTTTGCAACAGAATTCTCATTCAAACGTTTATTTAGACTCAGTCTTAGACCAGGCTCCCAAGCAGAAAGTTTCAACCTTCTTCACCTTGCTACAGAAACCTGACTTTGAGCACAGCGTGGTGCTTTCGGGATGGATTAGGGGATAAAGGACGTGTTTCAGGATGGATAAAGACATCAATTTAAGCAGAAAGGCCACCAAAGAACTCATCATGCCCATGCCAACAGCCTGGCCCGGGTTAGAACTCAATGCAGACCTTTCCTAAGGGACTGAGAGCACTTCCTCTGTTTTCCACACATCCTTTCCTCCCATGGACAATGCCGGGCACGGCAGGAAAAGGAAGCACATATGGTTTGCACTCCACGACAGATCCCTGCAAGGAAAGGACACAGAGAGGCTGTGGGCTTGTCAAGGACCCTCTCACAGCAGGAGCCTGCAACAGAAGCAGGGTTGTGTGTCTGTACAATATAGAACATTATGCAGCCCCAGCCAGTGTCCTGTGCCTGCTGACTGCTGCATTTCAGTGGGACTCCAATAAATGCAGTCGATGGCCCGCGATATTCCGCAGGGAAATAAAAAAGGATAAACTACCAGCGTTTGGAATGTTTGTGGTGCAGCAGTTCGTCTTAGCAAGGTGTATAATGAGATTTCCAATAAACCATCACCCAGAGGAATGAGACACTTTTTCTCCTGTGATACCAGCACAAGTGGTCACACAACTCATGTGAGAGCCCACATTTGGGCATCTGCACACCCCATAAAGATCAACCCGAGGAAAAAAATGCAGTTTTGCCATTAAAAACGTCGATGTTGGGTCTTTTGTTTATCTGCGGCGCAGCAACGTCGCGCTTGTGAAAATAAAACACACGGTCCATCTTCCAAGATTACCATCACATAAAAACCAAGCCTGCATTCATTCGCTGCCTGCCTGGGGCTGCATTTAAAAATGTTATTCCTGGCTGGCCCCAATTAAAGATCTTCACCCGTGTCATTTACCCAGCTGATGCTCAGTCTGGCTACTGGGCTACCACGGCCAAGCAGCCAAGTCATGGAAAAACACCACGAAAAACAGAAATTGGCCGCCCGGCGCCGTCCGTGCAAATCTGCAGCCGACAATTTCCCTGCTGGAAAATGTGCATTGCTACGTCGCTGTCAGCCAGAATCATGGTTTAGAATGGAGAGTGGCAATGTGGGGGCCGAAAAAATGATCATTTTGAGAGGTGTTTGGTGTCTCTTTTGTTTCCACGCTGTATTTAAAGACAATCTGGAGCAAGGTGCCAAACTGGCTGCGGGTTGGCTTGGTGGCTCAGGCGAGCGGCGCTGCCAAAAGCTTTATCGGGGTTTTGGCATCACCACCCAGCAGCAGCTCAGGCTGCATCCCTGAGGCTCTTTGTCATCCTGAAACAGCGGCTGAGGAAGGAGAGAGCATCGTAGCCATTCCCTCTTCTGCTCCATAGGCTCCTCGTGGCTGGAATGAGGCGTTTTGACTGAAAAGGCAGGGAAAAGGCACCTACTGCCCACGTTGGAAGCAGCAAAGAGCACGGGCAACACTCGGAGCCGGTGGACAGGCTTAAAATGCATCGGCCATGAAGGGCAGAGGGAAGGAAGGTGCTCGCACACGGTTTGGGATGTAAGGATGTTCCCTCAGGCTCCTCTCCAGCCTGCAGGGGAGAACAGGAGCTGCAGACCCAAACCTGTCAGCTCTGCGGGGTCAGCGGGAGCAGGGCAAGGCACAGCTGTGCCCTGAGCGGGGTCATCGCCCCTCAGAGACCCCCGGGGCAGCGGCGGCCGCAGCCGCGGCCCCTCCGCACCCGCGGGCGGCCACACACAAAAGGCGCCTGTTCCCGCCCCTCTCCTATTTAACAGCTCCTCGGCCAATCAGCGCCAGGGGCGGGGCTAAACCGGGAGGATTGACAAGCCCCCGAGACCCCGCTCCCGAGAGCGCGGGAGGGGGCGGGGAAAAGCGCGGCCTCAGCCAATCGCCGCGGGCGGGCGGGCGGGCGGCTCGGCCAATCAGCGGCGCGGGGGGCGTGCTCCGCCGCGGGGTCAGGCCGGGAGCGAAGGCGCCCGTCGCTCCCTGTTCCTCCCGCTCCGCTCGCGGCCGAGCCTGCTCACCGCGGGATCCCTCCGCCTGCGCGCAGCGGCCGGCGGGGTGTGCGCGCCGCTCCGTGCCCCTCCGCCCGGGAGGGATTATTTCCCGCGGTCGCGGCGGCGGGGCGGCCCCGGCGGGGCCGGGGGATGGAGGCACCGGGCGCCCGCCGGAGGGACGGAGGAGCCGCCCCGTGAGGGAGGAACGGGAGCGCAGCGGCCTCCTCGGGGCCGCCGGCGGGCGGGGACCCCGCGGCCAGGCCGCGCCTCAGCGCTCGGGCCTGCGCCGCCCTCAGCGGGGCCCGGCCCGGCCCTGCCCGCCCGGGGCTGCCCCAGGCCGGGTGTGCGAGCCCCGGCCGGGGCGTGCTCGGCGCGGGGCACCATGGTGGAGAAGCGGTGCCCGCGGCTGCAGCGGGACGGCGTGTACCGCTGGTTCTCCGAGCTGCCCTCCCCGCAGCGCGTGGAGTTCCTGTGCGGCCTCCTGGACCTGTGCATCCCGCTGGAGCTGCGCTTCCTGGGCGCCTGCCTGGAGGACCTGGCCCGCAAGGATTATCACTCCCTGCGCGACTCCGAGATCAAGGCCAACAACCCCGCCGACCTGGGCAGCCTCACCAACCTGACGGACGAGGTGGTGCGCAGCAAACTCCTGGTGTCCCTCGCCCTGCTCGGCTCTGCCCACCGCGAGGCCGCCGGGGTCCTGTTCCGCACCCTCACCCACATCGACTCGGTCATCAACAACTACGGGCTGCAGCTCAACGAGGGCCGCACGGGGGATGAGTTCCTGTTGCTCTTCACCATGGCATCCAACCACCCGGCGTTCAGCTTCCACCAGAAGCAGGTGCTGAGGCAGGAGCTCACCCAGATCCAGAGTCTCATGGCCAGCACCAGCAAGAATCCCAGCACCTCTACCCTCAACACCATGGCAACCTATCCTGGCTGCCATAAGGTGGGTATCCTGCTTTTTTTGCGCGCTGGAATGGCACCGGGCTGTGCCTTCGGCTCTCATTTTAAGCCGTGCTTTAGCACGGTGGTAAATGGCAGCTTCAGAGGCTGGCGGTCGGTTGATGATGGGGATGGTCAGCTGAGGGCACAGGGAGAGGATGGATGGAGTTTTTACGGGCTTGTGACATTTAAATGAGAAGGGGTTCCCAAGCGGATCAACAGCAGCGATATAAGCCTTGATTGCTTCTCAAAGCATCTGCTGGGGGAACAGTCCTGCCAGCTGCATGGAAAACCAGCGATTTAGGAAGGGAAATAAATGCGTGTCTAGATAAAAGCATCTATTTGAAAGTTCCCCCTGGAAAAAGTTGGGAAGGAGGAGTAGCTGTCCAGTGGCAAAGCATCTTGGTGAGACTGGATTTTGTTTAGACGGATGTGATGGCAAACATTTGGAGCTGCTGGTGTTAAGCTAAAAGAAATGTTGTCGTTTTCTGTCACTCTGCATCCCTCGGGTGTTGATCCTGGTGGTTGCGTTCACCGTCATTAACTTGCTGTTCTTTCATTCAGTTGCCAGCAGTTAGGCCAGACCAGGAGCGTTTTAAGATGAGCTGTAACTCATTGGATATGTGACTGCTTAATTGCTCTCAGCCCGCTACAAATTAGGGAGTGAAAGTGTCTCTCTGCCTGATTTTTAACCCGCTTGAAAGTTCAATCTAAAAACCAGCTTAGAGGGTGCTTGTGAGAAGTTAACAGGCTGCAGCCTTTGAGGATGAGTAGATGATGTGTTACCCTGCTCTTGGGGAATACCTAAAAGCTGTGAAAACCCCTGTATTGGAGTAATAACCTAAATAAAGCTGTTTCTGAGGGCTCAGTAGAGATTTCACTGAGTTGAGCGTTGAATTCCAGACTGAGACAGAAATCTGTGCACAGGCTTCTCCTGAATACAAATTCAATTTTAATTTCATGTTTGTTTGAACACCTCTGCTTTGTAAAATTGAGATGTGTTCAACTTTGTATTTTTCTTATTCTTCCCTTCCTGTCTTGTGCCTTTTCCTAACCTCCTGTAGTAAGAGGGAAGAACAAGGTATGGGAGAGCCTCTTAATTCAGCTGAAACCTCCATGTGGATAAAATATAGCTGGAAAGAATATCTCACACAAAACGTAGAAGGGTATAATTAAAATCAGAAAAAAAGCTTCTTTTCAGATACTTAACTATTTGCAGCTTTCCTTATTCAAATGATGCAGCAACCCTGGGTTGGAAACACTGTAAATCCAAGTTCTCTTCCAAAATAAGAAAAGAAAAAAGATAAAATCAGGCAGGAAGGTTTTTGAGAGTCTTCTTTCTGAGCTGCAGGATTTATGGAGCTGAAAAACTCCGGCACTATTTATGTCAATCTAAGATGGACGGAGAATCCATCCTGCCATTTTTCCTGCCAGGAATAAGGCAGCCAGGATCGTTTGATTTTTTTTTTTTTTTTCCTTTTCTTCTGAGCTCACTGAAGGGCTGTCTCTTTAAAAAGCACATTTTTACAGAAATCTGCGCTGAAGAATCTTGGTTGCTAAGTACAGAGTAGTGAGAGGGAACACAAAGGTGACTTTGCCTTCACAGTCTCTGAATGTGCATTTTGTTTGAAGTGATGCAAATTTCCTTAAGATTTTTGTTTTTGTTGTTGTTCTTAACTGGGTAATTCTGCTACTTTTAGAGTAAGCAGTTGGCTTAAACCAGGAGTTGGATGAAGCAAGTGGAAAAAACAATGTCTTTCTCCATTCAGCCCTGTTTAAATATGCACAAATAAATTCCAGCACCGAGTCCTCGTGGTGTTACCAAGCGATGTTGTGACAATCCTTGTGCTGTAACATCACCTAGGGAAAAACAATGTGGATGTGGAGAGAAATGAGTGCCCTGGGCTGCTGCTCTTTCTTCCTCCTTGGAATTGGAGGAGAATTCCCTCCCTGGTGCCAGCACTTTCCTCATGGCTCCTGTTGCTTTACTCCAGCGTGTGAGCCACGCTGAGCTGAGTGTTAAATGGGGTAATTCTGCTCCTCTCTGAGCTCGTCCTTGAGGAACTGGAGAAATGCTCACCATTTGAGGTCCTGAAAAACTTCAGGAAGCTGGGATGGCGTGGATTTGAGATGGGTTGCAAACAGGGAGCTGTTTGTGAACTGGCTGAGTTATCCTGCAGCCTTCCCCTTGGGAGAGGGGGAATAGGGTGTAACTCTTGTGTAACTGTACCTGCCCTACTGTTACAATTTCTGATTTATGGTTAACTTGTTTAGTCCTGAGATGCAGCAGCAATCTGAGCAGTGCTCTTGGTTCTCCTTGCAGAACCAAAGGGGAATGTGCTGCTTCTGCTTAGCCAGCCCTATTAAAATATGTCCCAACCTGATATTAGCTCTTAACTTTTTCCAGAGGATGGGACCTTGCAATCCTTTTTCCATCTCCTCTTTCACCTTTAACAGTGAAAGATCTCAAATTCAAATTGTGTTTAACAGTGAAGAGACTGAGCAGTTGATACAAATTTGCTGTAAATATTTCATGATTCCTCAAGTTGCTTTGGGGTAGGTGAACACAACTGAAGGTGGTCAGCAATGCAAACTGCTTTTTGCTGTTTCCTTTTACTGCCTGCAGTTGCTGACTGTGAGGAGGCTTAAAACAGCTGCCCATGTATTTTTTTGTGCTTTTTCAGATGCTTCTTGTCTTACCTGAATCTTAACTTTGCAGGAAAAGGTGGCTGTGGCTGGCTTTAAGTAGGTCAGTAATTATTAGATTGATGGTTTCTACCTGATGGTATAAAATGAACATTTTATGAGCAGGAGGGAAAATGATGCTTTCTCTACATTGCCTTGGACTCTGTGAGGACGGAATCATGGAATATCCTGAGTTGGAAGGGAAAGATTGTTGAGTCCAGCTCCTGATCCTGCCCAGGACATCCCAGCAATCCCCCCCAAGCCCTGTGGCTCTGCACAACTCCCTGCACAGGGACAGGAGGAGAGGGAACGGCCTCAGGCTGGCCCAGGGCAGGCTCAGCTTGGACAGCAGCAGGAATTTCCCCACGGAAAGGGGGCTCAGCAATGGGAACTGCCCAGGGAGGGTTGGAGTGCCCATCCCTGGAGGTGTCCCAGGGATTCCTGGAGGTGGCACTCAGTGCTCTGGGCAGGTGACAAGGTGGGGATTGGTCACAGGTTGGACTTTATGACCTTGGAGGTCTTTTCCAACCTCAGAGATTTTCTGCTGGAGTGGATGGCAGATGGAAACACAAATCTGAACTTGGATTCTGTGACCTACATGGATGCTGGACATCACAGTATGAATCTCTGCATGGACTTTCCCTCTCAAGAACTCTACTGGCAGTAACTGTAAGGACAGAACATCAGAGCTAGGGAAGTTATTCATGAATCTGTCACTCCGTTTCCTGGAGTTGTTTCATCTCCTCATTGAGATCATGCTGTAAAACCAGGGAAATAAGAGAATGCTTTGAGAGTCAGCACCTGCTCTGCTGTGACAAGAGCTCTTCAGTGCAGTCAGGGGGATGAGCTGTAGGTTTAGATCAGATATTAGGAAGGAATTGTTCCCTGTGAGGGTGCTGAGGCCCTGGCAGAGGTGCCCAGAGCAGCTGTGGCTGCCCCTGGATCCCTGGAAGTGTCTGAGGCCAGGCTGGAAAGGGCCTGGAGCAACCATGGCAGGGGCTGGAATGAGATGAGCTTTAAGGTCCTTTCCCACCCAAACCATTCCATGATTCTGTGATGATGATTTTGATCTGGCTGTGGGCTCAGCTGCAGAGCCAGGGTCAGAAATAGTCCCTGAGTGCAGTTTGTCTGCAGCTGAAGGGAAATAAGGGCAGTGACACCGTGGTTCTGTTTTGGGCTGGTATCTTGTGAATGGGAAGGAGGATTCTTACCCAGTCAGCTTCCAAATACTGCACCAATGGCTATTTCAAGTTTATAGCATAAGGCACTATTTTTCACTCATGCTAATTCCATAGGCTCCTCTAAAACTTCCCAAGAACTCAGGGCTGTATATTGGGAGCTATGGAGTTGCTCTGAGGGATCCATTTCAAACACCTTCACCTGTCTGCACTGTTTGCCTCAGGAGCATGAATGGACATAACTCCATTGAGAAATATCCTGATATTTTTATTTCACCAATGGAGTGATGAGTTATAAAAAACTATCACTTACTTGCTGGGTTGAAACTGAGTCGTCAAGCCCTCACAGAGACAGCAGTGCAGCTATTAAGTGATCTATGTCAGCTGCCTTTATGGCTTTTTTTTTTGAGCTGTAGGGATGGAATAAATCATGACAAACTTAATTTTTAGCCTCTTTGAGGGTATTTCATGGATTCAGCAGATGACTGTGTTGAGAGCAGTTGCTGGCTGGGATTAGAGGTGTTTACTCACTGGTATCAGGAGTTGCTATCTCAGAATGATCTCACTTTCCAAACCACATCAATCCAACCTCAGGAGCTGTAGGGACATTGGCAATGGTGACATTGCCAAGCCCTGCATGTCTTTTGCACATCCTTGGAGAATTTTTGGGTACTCCAGGCAACATGGATTGCACACATCTCTTAATATTCCACTTAAAAATGTGATACTTCCCCTTCTGACTCTTTTCTTACTCATGGTTTCATTTGAAATGTGATGAAATTGTTCATTCTCAGACTTGCAATATTTTCAGAAATGAGCTTTACATCTCATGGAATCCAGGAAGACAATGGTCTTGGGTAGGAACAATATTAATTAGCACCAAATTCACTTTGCCTAATCATATGTTACATGATGAACTTGAATTTAGGAACCTAAATGAGTTTGCTTGGGAAATGCACTGTGCACCCAAACATCAGGGACAGAGCAGGCAAAAAAATGTGTGTTGAGCTAATAATGATGATGTTTTTTCCATGAACTGTTTTCACATTTATTTTTGCACGGGCTGAATGAAGTTTTTGTTTTAAGAGTGCATTCCACTTCACTTTTTTAATTTATTCTTTTTTTCTACTAATCACTTCGTAACTATTAGTTGTCAGTGAAGCAACACTGAAGTGAGCCTTGATCTTGTGAGGTAAAGATTCCTGTTGGAAGGTGTTGGATGTTCTGAACAGTTTTAATGGGATCAGTGCATGATCTGGAGGAGATCCTGCAGCAGATCCTGCTGGAGAAGCAGAGCCAGCAGCAGTTAGCCACACCTCACAGGCATTCCAGGGGCTGACTTCAAAGGTGCTGAACAGCAGCCTTGTTTGGAAGTGTTTAACCATTTGGTTTAGTGGGTTTAGAGATGTTTGGGTTGCTAAAACTGAGGTGCTGTCACCTTCAGTGACAGCAGGTACAGCCCTGCCTCTTCCTGGCAGGGCAGAGCTCGGCTTCTTCTGTCATCTTTGATATTCAAATACTCCACTCTCCTTTTACTTGCTCTGGAGTGCTTTTTATCCCTAAGAAAAAAAAGCAAATTTAGTCCCAAGAACATACATAAGATTTCTCAGAGTCTACAGAATTTTATTCTAGAAATGCTGGATTTAATTTTTCTGTGGAAACAAGAACCATTGTCACACTTCCACTTGAATTTGACTTCAATCTTGGAGCCAGTTGAATTGAATCTGTTCCCTCCTGAGATTTGAAATGGACAAATTAATTACTAATTCAAGAAAAAGGATGTTGATATGGTTCAGATCTGTGTTTCTTTGCATGGAGTTTGTAATGAGCAAACTCCAAAACTCCTTGCTCTTGCTGAACCAGAATTTTTCCATTGATTCCTTTGGGATAATTATCCAATGATCAGCGTTGGGAGGGATAAACATTTTAACAGGTGTTCAGGTTAATACAGAGTTTCAGGGATTTTGTGAATAGCTGAAGTGATCCAGAAATAATCAGATCAGTTACTTAAGAGCAAGATCTTCATTTTAATTACAGACCTGCCAAGTCCTGATGATAAATAGTGAAAGTGAACACTTTTCATGTGTATTATGAATTCTTCTCCTATGTCTTCTGCTTTTATCACTGTAAGTGAAAGAAAGAAGGACATTGAGAGGCTGGAGGGTGTCCAGGGAAGGGAATGGAGCTGGGAGGGGAATGGAGGGGCTGAGGGAGCTGGGAAAGGGGCTCAGCTGGAGAAAAGGAGGCTCAGGGGAAATGTCCTGGCTCTGCACAACTCCCTGCCAGGAGGGGACAGCCGGGGGGGTCAGGTTCTGCTTCCAGGGAGCAGGGACAGGAGGAGAGGGAACGGCCTCAGGCTGGCCAGGGGAGGTTTAGGCTGGATATTAGGAAAAATTTCTGCATTGAAAGGGTGTTCAGGCATTGGAATGGGCTGCCCAGGGAAGTGCTGGAATCACCATCCAATGAAGTGCTCCAAAAACGTGTCAGTGTTGCACTTGGGGATATGGTTTAGTGGTGATCATGGTTGGACTGGGTGTCTCAGAGGTCCTTTCCAACCTTAATGGCTCTGTGCTTCCAGGATTCTGAGTAGTTTTATTACACTCAAGCCATTACTTGAGTGAATATTGAGAAGGGGAAGGAGGGAGAAATAGAATTCAGTGGATTTGTGACCTGTCAGATAATTTCTGTGTGAGTTGTTGCAGAAGAGACAGGGGTGGTTGGCTTTTGGTGGCATCAGGTGAAGAAACAGGGTTTGTACATCAGTGCTGGGGTGTAGAGCAGTGTCTGTTCCAAGGTCTGCTTAGAAGCAGGGATTTGTTTTGATTTCGAGGTGGTTTGAATGATTGATTTGTAAAATTCAGATTTGATGAGTCCAGTGCCTCTGTGGTAGATTGATGTTCCTATTATTAACAGTGTTCACAATTCTTTAAGCAAAGGGGTTTTAGTGGAAATTAGTCTATAAAACCCAGCCCCTTATTTTGGTCCATCTGTTCTCCTGAATTCATGAGGAGCCTCGGAGCAGGTGCATGATTGTCCCGCAGTGTTTAAGTACCACATGCCTCATTTCATTGCAGAGTCTCCCAGGACAGAACCATCTGATCCATTATCCATTATCCCATTTCCCTGTGAATTGCCTCTTCACCCTTTGTGTTCCTCCTCTAGCAGAAAAGGTGTTTTTTGTAGCTGTTGAAACATGGAGGCACCTGGCTCTTCCAGCTTATTTTGACTCTTGGAACAGACTGAATTTTAACACAAACCAAACACTTCCAGCTGCATCCACATCCCAGCCAACAAAGCAACTAAATATGTGTAAATTTGAGTGGTGAGCACTTTGCTGGGTATGTGGAAAGTGAGGGGTGTTTGTGAGCACTCCTTAAACATCCTCATGGAAGAGCCCTGAATCTTCCAAAGGAGAAGGTTGGAATTTTCTTCTTCTGGTGAGATAACAGTTTGAATATGTGAGTAAATGCAGGACTGGTGCCTGAGGCAGTGGTTTCACAAGACTTGTTACTACCAAGAGGAAGGTGTTTGCTCAGTCCTGCCCCTCCTGGGCTGCTCTCAGTGGATTTGGAATTCCAGATCCTTGCTCTTGTCTCCGACTTGAATTTAGCCTGATGAACAATCATGTGATGTCAGCCTGACAGCTGAGTGTTAGCAATGCATCTTTATTCAAATTATTTAAAAACCTGAGTTTGCCCCTTTGGTGGGAATCAGCCTGAGCTTGCAGGGGCCATCAAACTTCTCCTGCAGCATTGTTGCCAACAGGATTGCACCATGTTAAAGACCTGGGTGTTAACCTCAAAGAAGCTGCTGTTAATACTCAGTAATATGAACCTGGCAGGACATGAGTGGTTTTTACCCCCTGGAGTCACTGTTCCAATTCCTGAGCTCACTCATACGTGTTACCTGCTGCTGGAGGGCAGTTTGTGGCTAAAAACCACTTTTTGAAAGGAGAATTCAAAAGCCAGTATGGACAGAAGCATTTCTCTGTGGGACTCTCAATTTATCATTGGCCATTGTTGAAAACATGGAAAAGTTTTCCTGTGTGATCAATGTGTGTTTGTGTGGCTTGGAGCTCCAGGACCTCACTTCACTCACTCATTGCTCCTCTGTATTGTTTGCTTTTCCTGTGTAATACATGACCTAAATTTCTTACCTAACCAGATACAGAAATCCATATTTTGCTCCCTCAGACCCTGTATCATTGTTCAATGTGTCCATGGTGCTTTGGGTAATGGCTGTGTTGATATTTTTTTTTTTTTTTTTTTAATTTTTTTTTAGTGTTTTTGGCTCCACTTCAAACTAAGTCAGCAAATACTTTGCTATTAAACCATGTATTTTCTATGCTCTGTTTATTTTTCAAAGGAACAGATAATTACTGTTTTGGTAAAACTCTGACCACATTAAGTTTGACTCCTATCAGTGCTGTTATTTTTTTATGAAAGACTTTGCTGTTTCAATGTTAGCAAAGCTAACAGTTACCCAGCTTCCCAGATTTCCCATTTTCCATAGTGACTCTCACTGGCTGGGACAGAGCCACATCAGGCAGCAGTGGCTGAAAGAGCAGCACCACCTGTGGGAAGTATCTGTGTTTATTTTCCTGTGTGCTTTTTAATGGATTGAGAGCTTAGGGGAGTTTTCTAGAGCTGCTTTTGCTGTCCCAAGAAGATCTGAGCCTTTTAGGGCCTCTCTGGTGCTGGGAAGGAAATCACAGAATTAACTAGAATTAATCATCAATGACAACCTATCACTGCACTCTGGAGGAAAAAAAAGGTTGGGTTTGGATGATGACAGGTGAAAATGGGAAAAATGTGATAATGGCAGATTTCTAGCAATGAATTCTGTTCCCTTGGCACGTTTGTCATCAACCCCTGGGTCAAAGCAATTGTTTCTTTTCCTGGTAACTCCTGGGGGTGCAGGACTCCAGGGCAGCATTTTTAGTGATCCTTCTGAATAATCTGTGTTGGGAGGGATCCACTTTTCAGTAGCTGATACCAGTTTTGATCCTGGAGAATGAGGCAGAGGAGAATCCACTCTGAGCCTCAGTCACCAAACAATGATCAATTTTCTTTGTTACTTTCAGTTCTGGCTTTAACTTGAAATGCAGGAGACAGCAGGGTTTGCATCTGGAAAATCAGAAGTCCATCTGTGAGCCAGATGCTTTGCAGATCAAAGGATCCCAGGATCATCAAGGTTGGGAGAGACCTTAAAGCTCATCTCATTCCATCCCCCTGGCCTGGGCAGGAACACCTTCCTCTAGACCAGCTTGATCCAATCAAAGATGCAACATTAAAGTGAAATAAAAATAGTTTTAAGGCTCTTTTCTCCACCCACTTGCAGCTTTTAGAGGCATTGAAGGAGCCTTCAGGCCACAGTGGTGTGGAAGGAATTCCTGAAACTATGGAGAGGTGCATCAGAGGATTTTCCTTCTCCCTGGCCCTCCAGGAAATGCTGTCCTGAGGGTAAAATCAGGCAGAATATTTAATTCTGAGCTTGCTGCTACTTTTGATTGCTCTTTATGGACTGTTTCTGCTGATGTTTTCAAGTAATTTCTGTAGAAAAATCCAGTCTTTTATTCAAAGGTCTAATGCTGGTTTTTCTTAGACCTTGAATGATTCATGGGGTTTTTTTTCCTGCATTTATAAAATGCCACTCTTGTGGTTTGTTATGATGTATGGCCTGAACATTCCTGGTTCCTGTGCTGCCAACTTATCCATCTTCACTGTGGCCTGAGAAAACAAACCTTGCACAGTTCTGGAGCTGCAGCTGTTTATTCCTTAATGGCACCCTGGCTTTCTCAGAGATCTTACAGCTCCTAAAAGGTCCAAAGCAATTTGCTCCCTGCTCTTCCAAACCTTTATCTCCCTGGAATGTTCTTTATTCCAAATCCAGTTTCTCCTGAGTAGCTGTTAGTGCTGAGCCCAAACCAGGGATTTCAGGAGCGTTCAGGTATGGAGAACTCTGCTTGCTGAATTTACTTGATGCTGAATTTCTGCAGCTGAATTTGGACAGGTCCTTCCTGTAAAGCTTTTCCCAGTGTTTCTCCCAACCCTCCTGCAGTTCAGAGCTGATGGGTTATTGTTCCTCTGTTTGGCTTGGCTTCAAGTTAGGGAAAAAAAAAAAAAGGATAAAAAAAATGCTGTTACTATTTTGGAACTAAAACTTTGATTTGCAAACTACTTTTCATCATTTCACTTTCCCTAAACAAATCCAAACCGTTGCCGTATCGTGATGTTTAAGTCAGTGGAAAAAATGATTTGAAAATTTGGAATGGAAGCTCGAAGCAGTGGGATTCAGTGGTTCTAACACCATTCAGCTCTCTAACAAAGTGCTCCATTTGGAACTAATCAGAGCTTTGTGATTTTTCTAGGCCAATTTGGAACTGCTTTGATGTGCGACGGGATCAGATAGTATGAGCTCAGGCAGACAAGACATATGGGCTAAATTAATCCTTAGCAAGTCTAGGAAAATTAAATCTTTATGGAAAAAAAATGGAGGTTATGTATAAACAAAATGCAAATTATAAGCTGCACGCGATGCTGGTTGTAAGGAGAGTGGAGAGGAGGGAATACAAGATAAGAGGCAATAAATTGTAACAAACTGCTTGTTCAGAGATTTTCTGGAGCTCTGTGGCTGCTCTTACTCAGCTTCAATCACTCTGAGTGTTTATATTTCTGATTATTCTGAATATTTGGAACCTGGCTGCCCAGGATAACGCAGCCCTGCCGGAGCTCCTTTCCCAGCTTGCTCCTCTGCGCTGTCCCTTTGCCAGGAGGATGGTGCTCAGCCCTCTGGAACTTCCTCCCAGCAGCCCTGGGCTGGAGGGGGAGTTTAATGAGCTCCAGGAGAGAGGCTGTGTGAGATAAGCTCAGCTAAAGACTGACTTTGGCAAAGGGAATTTAAACTCTTCCCCACCCTCCTGCCAAGCTGGGAGTTTAATGGTTGGTCTAAGGGAAAGCTTGGTGTTAACTTTTGTTATTGGTTATTGTGGTGAAGAAATAGTGTATAATTAGATAAATATAATACTTTTGCATTTATATATATAAAATCAACTTTATTTTTTTTTATCAAGAAGTAGTGCTGAAAAGGAAAGCAGCTACCTGTAATCCTTTTTTTTTTTTTTCCTGACAACCATCTGCCATTCTGGATTGATTTCTTTACACATAGAAGCTTTTTAATGGATGTCAAGTACACAGAGCCTTTCACTTGTTCTACTGCCTTAAAGTGTGTATAAATCTATAAATGTCAGTCTTAAAATGGAGCTTACAATAGGTAATTGTATGGAGTGGGGCTGTGCTATTTCTGACTTGCATTGTGTGTGCTGACTGACGGCAACATGGAATGGGAGGGTGTGCAAAGTATTGTTTTCAGCAGAAATTGTCCCAGCTCAGGGCACTGTGTCAAGTTAGCAGGGTCTGAGGGAGCCTTTTCCCTTACAGGGACCTGGAGCTGCTGGTTTTGAGTTACCCTGAGTGAAGGAGAACTAATTTTGTTATGGCAAGATGCACGTTTTCTCCTGTGATTTGTGCCAGCCTAAAATCCACGTGGAATTCTAATTACAGCTCTCCCTACCAGCAGTTCAGGTTGATTCCAGATGTAACAATTGAATTTCAAGGCACACAGTTACTCTGAGTAGTTACTTTGGAGTGTTTTTGTTATGAGCACATAACTCCCTCTTTAAAACATCTTTTCAAGGTTCTTAAACTGTTTTTTGTTTTGATGCTTCAACCTTCTGCTTGAGCATTGTATAGAAGTAGTAGAAATTAAAATATATAGTGTATATATAGTGTAGAAGTTAGAATATCTTTCCATTGAAATATGATCATGACAGGTTATTAAATGGCAAGGACAAGAACATCAGGGTTTTGCTAAGCATTTTTCATTGCAATCTGTTGTGGAAATGCTTGGGAATGCCTTGAATCTCATCCCTGGAGAGGTAATGGAGCCCCATGGAGGCACTTCCTGCTCCTCTGGCATCGGGATGGGGAAAGAGTGGGAAGAGTGAAACAGAGGGAACTCCTGGCTTAAGATCAAGACAGTTTAATAGGGAAAACAAAAGCCACACATGCAAGCAGAGCAAAGGAATCGATTCCCCTTTTCCCATGGATGGGCAGGGTTTGGCCATCCCAGGGAACCTCAAGGGTCGGGGTGACTGGGGAAGAGTATTGGGGTCACTGAATGTCCCCTGCTTCCTTCTTCCCTCAGCTTTCCATACTGAGCATGATGCCAGAGGCCTGGAATATCCCTTGGGTCAGCTGTGCTCACCTGGCTGCCGGTGTCCCGTCCCAAACCCGTGTGTCCCATCCCAAATTCTTGTGTCCCATCCCAAATTCTTGTGTCCCGTCCCAAATTCTTGTGTCCCATCCCAAACCTGTGTGTCCCGTCCCAAATTCTTGTGTCCCATCCCAAACCCGTGTGTCCCATCCCAAATTCTTGTGTCCCTCCCCAGATCCTTGTGTCCCCCCAGCCTCTGTGCTGGTGACGTCGGATGAGAACCCAAAATGTGTCAGCCCTGCTCAGCAGTGACCAAAACATCCCTGAGTTATCCACAGCTCCCAGCACAAATCCAAACCAGCCTCACACCAGCTACTGTAAGGAAAATTAACTCTACCCCACCCCAAACCAGCACAGTGACGTAACATAAAAATGACATTTTCCACGAGCCCTTTTCCCCAGTTTTCTTGTGGAAAAGTTAAAATCTGTGGTGTGCAGAGGTTAAAGGTCTTGCAATCTCTCTCCAATTGACTGCTGGGTGACTATTGTTTAAAAAAGAATTATGCTGTAAGTAGCTTTTTAGATTAGGCAAGATAATCTCAGTTTGTGAATAGCTGCTGACTGAAACCACTTCCCTGAACTGTTACTTGGGGAATATCAGGAGTAACACCTTCAGTTTTTAGAGAAACCAACTTCTCCTGAGTGCTTCCCAAGGGATCCCTCACTCCAGAGGAGGTGTGATGTTTGTGTGCTCCCTCCTGTTTGTTTTAATGGATTTTTGTGCTTTTCATTCCAGGTCGCTCCAAGGTCGGAGACCCCCATCAATAGTGTCAGTAACAGTTTGGAAAATGTGCTCCACACATCCACACATTCCATGGAGGAGTCATTACCCAAGAGGCCTTCGGGGAAGCACTCCAAAGGTTTGTCCTTTTCCTGCTTCCAGTGGGGAACCAGCTCGGATCCTTGGTGGTGCTCAGCTTTATTTTCATTGGGATTGGAGGCTGGAATTTTGCTGCTTTACTTCTGGGTTGGCTGGGAAGAGAAGGATTTGTAGGAAGTGTGAGTGTGTCAGGGAGAAGTGTCCAGCAAGAGAGGAGTATCCTGATTTTTCCATTGGGAAACAAGCAAGAAGGTGCTTTGAGATACCTTCATTTGAAATACCAGCTTTGCTCTCAAGAAATATTCTCCAAGAGTGGATATCTTGGACATTCCACCTCTCAGCAGGTTATTTCTTGGATCAAGCATATGGTGTTGAGTGTTTCTCAAAGGGAAAAGGCATTTAAACACTTTGACTGCCACTTCCACCTTTCTCTTGCTTTCCCAAGTGGGAAACTGAAGAGAAATGGAAGATGGGAGAGAAATCTTGCACCTTTCTCTGTTATAAAATAAATATGTTTGTAATGCTATATTGCATGCTGACCTGGCTAAAAATTTGACTTAGCAAATCAGGGTTAATTATTCCATTTCCTCATTGCAAATATGAAAATGTCCAGGCTAAAATGTTGCTAACAGTGTTTTTATTTAATGCATTTAAAAAAAATCAATGGTAAATGAGGAAAATCTTTGAACTGGGAGCTGCTCTTTGTGCAGAACAGCTTTTGTGAGCCCTGTAGGGCAAAATTAATCAGGGGAAATATCTGCCCTCATATGTTGAGTTCCATTATCATTAAAAAATATCATCAGGCACCATCTAAACTTCTTAATTTGGAATTTATTCTGTTTTCTTCCCCTGGCTTCCTATAGAACTTCGCCAATACAATTTGACACCACAGAAATTCAAGAATTTCAGAGCACATCTTCACTCAGAGGATCTGATACAGCTCAGGAAGGGTTAAATGTCCCAAGAAATGTTGACTTGCCTCCACCAGCCCTCCTTTGCAGTGACACACTGCACTGTAATCCCAGAAGTGTAAGGAGCAGTCATTTTTTACAGCACAGTAATGCTGGAAGGAGCCATTTCTCCAGCTGTAAAAACCATCAGGGTAGAAGAAAACGCAGCACTAAGCAGAAGCATGGCTGGGTTTGTGGCTTTCATCTGATTAAAAATAGGACAGGGTTCAACACTGTTTTCATTTGTACTCAGTGATTGCTATTCCAGTACCATATATGCTAAGATTAGTCATGGTACGCTGTGAAAATTAATTAGGTTTTGCTCTGATCTGTTTTTCTCTTATAGAATACCTGCCTCGTGTTCAGTTTAATTTACAGACTGCCTCAGTGATGGTTGGGAAAAGGGGGTGTGGAACAAATACTGATATTCTGCTTCACCAGCAGTGTTGAATTCTCCTTGATATTTGATGATTTGTCTTGGGGTTCTGTTTCTTCAGCTTAGAGTGCAATTTAGGATTATTTACCACCTAAATCCACCGTTCCTGACTTATATTCCTCATTTTCATGGCAAACACAGCTCTTAATTTAGCAGGACCCACCAACTTTTTTAATCTGGAGCACATAAAATTGTCAGGAAAGCATGGGATGCTTGATTTTCATGTTGTTGTTTTTTTTAGTGAGCCTGGTTTCAGACAGCTTGACAGGACAGGATTTCTCCCCAGAAGTAATGAGCTGCCCAAGGTCATCGTTCCTCTCCTGGCAAAGCCCTGGAGCTGGAAGTATCTCAGTTAAAAAGGCTGGAGCTGAAACATGAGAAAGAAAAGGAAAATGAGAAAGGTGCTGTATTTGTTGTGCTTAGCTGGATTAGACACAGTTTGTATTAACCCAGGGAATGTTTTAATCCTGATTTGGAGAAATGTCAGTAATTTAATTTACTCTCCACAGCTGAACAGTGGCTGGGGTTGTAGTAGCTTGGACCTGAAAGCTCTCAGTGGCTGTGTTTTCCTTAATCCACCACTTTTGGCATCAAATATTTGAGTTTCTCCATGGGAAGGAGGCGGGAAGAGAGGAGAGTTTTGGATCCTCTCAGTGGCACTGTGTGTGCTCTTGGAAGTGGTAGCTGGGAATGTTCATAGAGCTTCATGCAGAGACTTGTCAGATACCTGGGAATGATTCACCAGAATTGTGCTGCCTCAGGGAATGAATTTATAACAGGAGTGTCAGCCTGAGAAGTGCACAAACCTCTGCTTTTACCTCAGAGGCCCAGCTTGCTGTGAGAGCACTGTCAGGCATTAAATCATAAATTTAGGAGTGATTTGGATTGGAAAGGACCTTAAAGATTGTTTAATTCCATGGGCCGGAACACCTTCCACTAACCCAAGTGCTGGATCCATGCTGCAATTCCCAAGTGACCAGCAAACTCTTGGATTTTTATCAAAAATCCTCAATTTTTTCCTGCTGTTTCTCCAGGCTAACCCCCTTTGTCCCTGTGTACATATCAGTGGTAAAATGGGATAAACCAGGTGGACATTGCTTCAAAGGGAAAGAAGTGGCACTGAGAAGTTCTGTACCTGCTGACATAAATATTTTAGGGATCTGTGCTCTTATCTGAGCTTTTCTTTTATAAAATAAGGTTTAAAAATTTGCTCTGTGCAAATTGAGAAAAAAAAAATACAGATGGGTTCTGACAGAAGGATGTGGAGCTCTTGTGAAATCCACCAACTGTGGATCACAATGCTCTGTGAATTGTGCTTTTTCTTCCTATTTTGACCAGTGATTCAGGGCTGTTCAAAGCTGTTTCCACAGATGTGGAATTGTTTTAATTGGAGGTAACTTTGGGAAGTGGAGGCTTTCCCTGTTCTCAGGGTCTGGCTGTTGTGCTGGAAGCTGCAGTCAGGCTTGTTCACAGGTACTGAGGCACTGACAGATCTCACTGGTCAAGCAGAACAGAGATAAACACAGAGATTCTTGGGTTACATATAATTAAAATTCCAAGAGGGATGTGTTGATCTCTGTCCCTCTTCCCACTGTTCCTAGAATGTAGTCAGGTTTTAATAATGATTTTAACATTTGAACAAAACAAATTCAAATAAAGGTTGGGCATTTTTTGTCTCTTGAGCCTTTCCCAGTAGCAAGGTGGTTAAAAAAAGTCACGAGTTAAAATTGCTTTTCACTATTTTGTTTTGCAGGCAATCCTCTGCTGGTAGCAAAGGGAAATTCAGGAAATTCCATTTTTATTCCAAAGTTCAGGAGGAGCTGTGTGACCCATGGGAAGCTCCATGCACAGAGCTAATTTTTAACAAGCCCGTGGATGTAGAGTTGGGATAATTCCCAAAAAAGAGAGTAGTTATTGGTTAGCACAGCTGACTGAAAAAATCACCTTATTTTTATTTGTTCAAAAAAGCAATAGGAATTTTCCATGCTCCAGAGATGTTGTTAATTACTCCTTTACTGTAAGGTTCCAAGGATTTGGCCATTAGGTGGATAGCACTGGAGGCAAGCCCTGCTCTCTGCATGTGACATATTTTAGCAATGTATTAAAAATGCTCAGTGACCACAGCATATTTTCCAAAAGCACAGAGGAATGAAGTGCATTAGACCAGATGTTGGAAGTGCAGAACAAAAGCATCTTTATAGTAAAGAGAACATAAGTTACAAACATCCCAGGACAGAGACTGTGCAGGCTTCATCTTGTCACTGCTCTCAGTGCTGAGTAAATCCTGATTTGTCACAGCCTCTGGGTGAAGTTTCCTGCACTGGAGGTTTAGAAGTTGCTCATCCCTGCTCTGACCTTTTTCAGGTGGCACTTCCCACGTCTCTCCCCAGAGCAGCCTGGACCATGATTTCCTCAGCTGAACAAGTCTCATTTTCTGCAGAGTGACAGAAACTCTCCTATTCTTGTGTTTCCTGTATATTTATCTTGCCTTTCCTCTGTTGCCACACAAACCCCTCCAAATTGTCTCCACGCCAGCCTGATTTCAAATGAGGCAACTGTTGAAATCTGATCCTTCTAGAGTGAAGCTGAATCATAATTCTTGCAACAGGATCTAAGGATAGGCACAAACTGCTTCTGGAGAGCGAGGAGGAAAGCTTTGAGATGGAAGATGGGGGCAGGAGGTTTTATTCTACAATCTCCTCTCCATTTAGCTCTGCTGAGCACAGGAAAACCAATTGCTTAATTGAAGGGATACACACACAAAGTCCTGCAAAGCCTTGATGTGTCCCAGACTTGGATAAATACATGGAATAGCACATGGCTGACTGGATAAAAGTCTGTGGACATGAAGGAAAACAAGCTCTAAATGCACCTCAGGAATATATTGATTTCGTTTCCAATCGATATTAGGATGTAAATGTGCCCCTGTTTGCAGTTTTCCTGCTGAGCCCAGGTGGGATGAGTTGGAGGTGGGTTGTGGTGGTTGCCATGTGCAGCAAACGTTGGTATCTGAATTATTTCATGACAATAGTGAGCAGAAATGTGTGATGTCAGCCTCCCAGAACTTCTCGCCACTATTTTTGCCTCTCTGTTTTCCTTGGCAAAATGTGTTTGTACGGTCTTGCACCTTTTTTTTTTTTCCCTCTCCCACTTCCTTGACTCCCTGTTTTTCCATAAGGAACCAGGCTGCAGGAGCTCTCCCAGTGTAATGGCGATTTCTTCTTGAAATGTTTGACACCAGTCTGCTGAAAGGCAGGCAGAAAATACAGGGGGAGGAAAAAAAAATCGATTTTGTTCAGGTCCAGACTTGAGGCTGCCTTGTTCTGCATCAGTTGTGCAGCTGGATTATTCTATTTTTAAGTAACTGCATCATCTCCAACAATATTGGGTCAGCTACTGGTAGGGTAGGGCTTAAAGAAATATTTAGGCTATGATAATCCTTCAGGAAAAATCTCCCTCTCCCAACTGTATATAATTTTTCAGCTGTTTGTGTATGTCCTTGTTCGTTTTCCCTCTGAAGGGAGAGCTCTGCTTCTAAACTTGAGCAATGTAGGTTGAGATCACACACCAGGCACCGCGTTCCTGACCTTCTGTCTGTGCCACACGAGTTGTTTGAGGAGTATCAAATATTTAGAGTGAGTTCTAGAAGTCAAACCCAAGGCTTAGCGTGCTCCAAAAACACATGTTTTGGTGTTGCATATTTCCCCCCCGTGCTAGAAGATTATTTTATGTTAAGGAATTTTTTGATGATGCATAAATCACGTTGCTCAATCTGGAGTTGGGAGTTCATTTCAGGCTGGAGGTTTGATTTTGCAATGAAGACAATACTCAAGTTTAGGGTTTAAAAAAAGTCAGAAATGTTGCATTTCACCTCAAGTTTTTATTGATAATTTAATTGTCCTCTGCTTATTTTATGTCCCCAAAGCCAGGGTGAGCGGGTTGTTGTAGAGCTGGGAGTGAAGCTCCTCATTGCTGGGGCTGCACTTGGACTCTGGCAAATTGATGTTGTCAGCTGTTAATAAGTGAACTTTTATCCTCTCTCGAGGTTGCAATCAGTATTTCTTTGTCACCCTCATTTCCCTGTAATGAGCCTTGTCAGGAGAGATCTGGGATTGCTCTGATAGGACAGAAAGGGAAAGGAGGGAGCAGGGACACTCCTGACAGGGTGGGAAGGTGGCTCCTAGCTGCCTGCTCCTGCAACAGCTGTCACAGCATTTTGTGCAGATCTGGAGATGCTCCTGCCTGAGGTTTGGAATCCAATCCATTCCTTCCCTTTGAGCTCCACTGAGAACTCCCAGGTCACCCCTTGGCCAGGAGCTGCAGTGCTGAGTGATGCTCTGTCACGCTGGACACGGAAGGAGCACGCTGGACACGCTCAGCCGCCCAAGGCAAAAAGGGAGAACTTTATTTACAGTTTCTACAATTTATAGACTCTCTAATATGAGAGTGGATTGGAGGATAACATATCTCTTCTGAATCACATTGGCTAGTTGAACAGTCTGTCAATTTTCTCTTCCTCTAAGAAAGAATGTGAAAAACACATAGTGTTTTGAGAAAAGTGTGAGAATTCTGACTCTAAGTATGTAAATATCAGAAGGCTTTTGAAAATCAAAGCAACAATGCTCTGTGTGTTTACCAGTGAGTTCATATCACAGAGCACTCTTTAATTTCCTCTGGGCAGTTTTAATTGTGTCTACACCATCTGCCTTGATCCCATATTCCCCTAAAATGATGGATATCAAGCATTTAACTCCTTATCCTGAAGCTGCTGAGTGATTCTCAAACTTTGGTCTTGTTTGGACTTCCTGCCTGTTTTTCCTCAGAAAGGAGGTGGAATCACTCTGCTTGGGCAGCTACCTAATTAACTGCTGAGCCTGTTGATTAACTTCATTCAAATTTGACAAAGCTATTTGGAGATTTTATTTACAGTGGTGTCTGCACAGAAGAGAATCATTCGTGCTTCCTCCAGGAGAAGTGAGAGCCCTGAGGTACAGCCTGGATCTCTGGGAAATAAGGCTTTGTTTTGCTCCTTGGTAATCCATAAAATCCCAGAATTTGTGTTGGAGGAGACCCTAAAGCTCATCTCATTCTACCCCTGCCATCTTCCACCAGCCCAGCTCCATCAGAGCCCCATCATTCATCTTGTTTTTCTTTATCCTCGTGTCAAATAAAGATTTGTGTGCTGGGCAATACAATTTCCTTATTAAACATTAGGAAATGAGCAGTTTTCTCCCACAATAGGATTTGACAAAGAACACTTAATTTGGAGTAGTCCATTCAGTTTGGCTTCAGTGGGAGTTGGATGACACTTTTGTTCATAATTAATTTATTCAAGCTACTCAGAAAATGTTCAATTCTAAGAATAGGATGCTGGTAAATCCAGCTGTGCCAAGGATTTTACCTCTCTGTAATGCAATCCTCAGGCACATTCCTGATCTTGGATAAGGACAGTGTAGTCATCAATATCTAAATTGAGATTATAAACTCATTTTTATTATTATTTACCTTTTTCCATGGCTCTCTCAGGAGGCCACCCATAGGATGTGCATTCCTAGAAGGATTCTCCCATTTCCATGTGTTTGGAGTCCTGGAAATGCCTTCAGTGGCACAGGAGTTGTTAATGAAGGTGAAATTAATGGTCATTACCTCAACAGCTCTGGAAGCAGCAGCGTGACCTTCTCCCCGTAATGGAAGCAACAAAGCAACTTCAGCTTTTAATTAAAATCACATTAAACGGTGAAAAACAGTTTTTTCTCAGATCTTAATGGTGTAATGGCTTCGTACAGCCCATCTTGTGAGGCAGAAAAAAGGTGTTGGGAGAGCTTTTCCTGTGGTGGAACTAATGCTTAAACCTTCATTTTTACGGAAAATCCTTAATTAAAAGGCAGGACATGAAATTTGAAATTTAAGGAATTATTGAAGGATAACAAGTCTGTAATTCAGGACTGAAAAAAACCCAAAAAACCCCAAAAAAGGTGCATTTTAATTGCTGATTTTTGCCTCCTGGCAAATTCCTTCAGCAACCTGAAGGGGAATGGCTCGGTGGGGTTGGACATTCCTGTGCCTGCTGCCTGCAGATTGAGAGAGGGATGTGAGAAATGTTCAGAAATGCTCAGCTGTTCCTGGTGCCTTCAGAATGCAGCACCCTTGGAACATCTGGGAATTTCTCAAATAGTCCATTTTGCTGCCATCTTCAACAGGGGCACGCAAGAATTTAGGAAAGAATTTAAAATAAACGCCTTGCTTATCCTATCTTAGACCCACATAGCCCTTAAATGAAATTGGATAAAAATTGGCACTTTAGAGAAGAAAATAGGAATGATTCACATGTATTCCTAGAAATCCAGCACATCCCTGCCCATTTTAAATACTGTCACCACTGTACTAATGACTAAATGGCAATTTTCTGGTGCATGTCATGCTCAGGAAGCTTTTACAGCTGGTTACTTGTTAGCTGGTGTATGTTCTTTAACAGTTTATTCCTAAATCCCTCCATTTTCCAAAGCACGTTTTTCATTTCCATCTACCTTTCCATTTAGATGAATTCTTGCTTCCAAAAGCTGAGGATAATAGGCTTAAAGTACAATAATTTTCTCAATAGGTAGCTGGAGGTTTTAGAGGTGTCTGAATATACAAGTGAAAAATGGTGTCATCTTTTAGAGATTTTTTGGGTCCAGACCTGCAAATTTCTGGGTATTTAAAATAAATCTGAGGTTTCTTGTTTGCTTTTGATGTCAGCATTAGAATTCTCACTGGGGGCTTTTCTCTGTAGACATGGGAGGCTGTGATTCTGGAAAGAATCAGACTGCAGCAGGGAAAAGACACCAAATACAGTAGGACTGGAGAAATGGGTGATCTTGGGAATTGGAAATAATAAATAAATGAAATTGAGGCTGTTCAAGCTGCAGCAGAGCTGGGGAGGGACTCTTCATCAGGAACTGGAGTGACAGGACAAGGGGGAATGGCTTCAAACTGAAGGAGAGTTGGTTTGGGATGGATTTTGGGAAGGAATTCTTGGCTGTGAGGGTGGGGAGGCCCTGGCACAGGTGCCCAGAGCAGCTGTGGCTGCCCCTGGATCCCTGGAAATGTTCCAGGCCAGGCTGGACAGGGCTTGGAGCAGCCTGGGACAGTGGAAGATGTCCCTTAAAGATGAGCTTTAAGGTCCTTTCCCACCCAAACCATTCCATGATATGAAATAACAAATCTGAGAAGAGTCAAAGCAGTGGAATTCTGTCCATTAATTCAGTTATTTTGGGGTTGTTTAAAGGAAGTTGTGTTCTTGTGTTTAATGACAGCTTAATGTAGTTCTGATAAATGGCACATGTTGGAAAATGTCAGAGCAGAGAGCCTGATCCTGGGGCCTGGATGAAGAGTTTGGAAAGCTGTTGGGGAAGGGAAGCATCTGGAGTTGTTCTTGGATTGATTTTAGGGACTAAATTGAGAGTGAAATCTCATTTGTGGGTTGCAGACTGTGGGAACTGGGAGAAGTTTGAGGGGTGACACTGCCCCAAACCCATATGAACGTGATCCCTTGTACTTCCCTACAGCATTCCGTGGAATTGTGGATCTGACCCACATGGTTGATCTGTTCCTTTGTGCCACACAAGTAGAGGAGACAAATAGTCAACTTTGGCATTGTTTAGGTGCTTTGAATTTTCATTTCTAATTTCATTTTCTCTTGTTCTTTTAAGCTGGGGAGTCACAGGCTGTAATTACGCAAGACAATGCTTTTGATTAAAGTAAATTTCCTTTTCTTTGGGTACACAGAAATGCTAAGCTAAAAGGTTAAATGTTTCATTTGCTTTCTGATTTGTTCTTTTATCTCTCCCTGGAAAAAAAGAAGGAGAGGACTTGGTGTGCTGCACGACTTCCCTGCCTGGAGTGGATGCATTTCATCAGTGGAGGGTGTGGGTGCTATTTTTAACCATCACTGAGAGGGGCAGCCCTGCTAAAATTACATCATTAATATCCCCAGCTGAAAGGAAACAGCAGAAAACACAACAGGGCCTTTGGAGTTTCTCCCTATTGTGTTTTTCACTCCTGGGGGTGAATTATTCCAGGTGTATCATTCCAGCAGAGTTGTTTACAGTCAGCCCCGAGGAAAAGTGTAATAAGTGAATTTGTCTGCAAAACCAGCAGGTATGAAATAGCTCTTAGTGGCTTGGAGAGCTCCTAGTTTGTATTCCTTCCTGTCCCTGTTATTAGAGAGTTCAGGGATTTGCTGGATATCCAACTCTTGCAAAATAAGATGGGGACCCAGAGCTTTAAACATTAATTTTTGCCAGAAGTGGGGTTTTTGTTTCATTCTGCTAAAGGATCTGCTGGTGAGTCTGGAGATTCAGGGCTTGGAGATTTTTAATGGATGGAGTCTGGTGTTTTTTCCATTATTTTTAGCTCAATTTCTGGGCATTCCCATTGCCCTGGCAAATATTTATAAAATCTACTTTGGGCTTTTCCATCCTTTATTTGCTCCATAGATGTGTTACAGTTGTCCAGTGGTTGTGTGGTGTCTCCAGATCAGTTTAACTGCTGAATTAGAACTCTCCTTCTGTCTCTGTGAATCACTGGTCAAATCTTGTCTGGGATCCAGAAAGAAGGAACAATGAGTTGTACAGAAGTAGAAAAGGGAACAAGAATATTAAAGCCTGAGAACAGAGACACAAAAATTGCCACAAAAGGGGAACCTCACAGAAGTGGCTGTGCAGGGATATTTGTTCCTCACTGAACTGAGCACTGAATGCATTTGTGGCTCTTGGCAAGACTGTTTGTACTCAAGGATTTTTCTATTCCACATGAGTCCCTTAGTCTGGTGTTTTTACATAGCGTGCAGAGAGAATTTTTTTTGTTGTTGTTAACAAGGCTATAATTCCTTAGAAAATAAAAATTGAAGCTGCTATAAAACGACTTTGTCCTTGCTGCTCCTACTTGTTATTGCAGCCTTAGTCATGAGTTTCCAGCGCTGAGCCTGATCTCAAAAATGCAGCAAACAGCACGTGCTTATTTACAGGAGCATTAAACCCTGCTGGCCTGGAGCAGCCCTTCCAAACCAGGCAAGCTGCTCGCTTCATCTGCCTTGGAGGCTGAAATGCTGCATTTTCTCTGCAGTTGAAATCTCTTTAACTCCTTTGGGTAGGGGCAGGAATCCTTGGAGCCATCTGATCCCGGGGCTGTGGTGTTTTAGCACCAGATGCCCTTCGAGCCAGGGCACGTTGGCCGAGCAGCTGCAGCCTCATCCCCTCCCTCTGGGCTGCAGCCATGCCGATATATGGTTACAAACTGCACCCTCAGGCTGCTAAACAAACAGCCCCTGTGCTGGGAGAAATGTATATTTGTGTGTTTATATATGGAGCACTCAGCTCCTGCCTCAGGGGCTCTAAAGTTTAATTTGTGCTGGGGAAATCCTCATCGGATGCAGTTGGGGTTGGGTGGATGCAGTGAGGGCTGGGGTGTTTTAATAGAGCAGCATGGATTGTGGTTAGCCAAGTGGTGTTAAATCAGATTTATTCAGTCATTAAGTGAATAAAATCTTGGGTGACAAAGGACAGCTGATGGGTGGTAACAGCTTTAGCTCAGCTCCCATTTCCTCACCTCCAGCAAAGGTGGTTTGTAGTTAGTTCAGGCTGCACCCAAAGGTGCTTTGGTGCATTATTTCACTGGGTGTTGCTGTGGGACTCAATTTGTCCATTGCTATTTAGGACAGTGCTTCAAACTTCAAAGCAAACTCAGGTCCCCAGCTGTGGTGGCCACCTGAATGTGTCATTTTTTCCCCGTTCTGGTTTCCTTTCTGAGGTTTGAATCCTCTCTCTGAGCTCAGGGCAGACCTCAAACTTCAAAGCTTCAGCTGAACTGGGTTGGTTCCTCGGTGATATCTGGGATTTAGGGAAGTCTGGATTTCTGGGCTTTGCTGCACTTTAGCAAAAACCCCAAAGTTTTCCATGGAAAACTGACTTTGCATGTGTAATTTTGTAAGTGAATACAACTTTCAGATCAGAATTAATCATGGGGCTCACCTTGGGTTTGAAGGGGCTCAGGGAATTTTATGTGCCAGAGAAAATCCTTTCTGGGGAAAAGCAGGAGATTTCTCTGTGATGAGCAAAGCTCCTCTTAAGAACGAAACAAAGCCAACATTTTGTTTAAAAGTGCTCTAAGAATAGTAAATAAAATAAGCACTCCATCAGATAAAACCAGACTAAATATACAACCTCATCTTGCTTACCCAGAAAGTAAAATTATTTATATCTAAAGTTGAACATTTCTCTTGATTTCAGAGATGTTTTTGTTAGATAAATTCAACACAGGCAGCCTGATTATTTAAATTGCTGTACAAGGCTGGATGTTAATGGTTATTGAAGCTGCCCTTCACCCCAGACTTTGGGGATTTGGTCATTTTTGCAGGAATTCTTTTTCATCTTTCTGAACTAACTCAGAGAAGGAAAATGAGTCACTGAGCAAATGAGGTCCAGAGCTGCATTGAAAACTTAACAATTCTCACTTTTATGCAAATAGTTGATTAGTTCTAAGTGGAATCAGGCAGTAAAATACAGTGTGCAAATGAAATTCTTTAGGCAGTAAATGCAGTGTGCAAATGAAATTCTTTAGGCAGTAAATACAGTGTGCAAATGAAATTCCTTTGGCAGTAAATGCAGTGTGCAAATGAAGTTTCTTAGGCAGTAAATACAGTGTGCAAATGAAATTCCTTAGGCAGTAAATGCAGTGTGCAAATGAAATTCTTTAGGCAGTTAATGCAGTGTGCAAATGAAATTCTTTAGGCAGTAAATACAGTGTGCAAATGAAATTCTTTAGGCAGTAAAATACAGTGTGCAAATGAAATTCCTTAGGCAGTAAATGCAGTGTGCAAATGAAATTCCTTAGGCAGTAAATGCAGTGTGCAAATTAAATTCCTTTGGCAGTAAATACAGTGTGCAAATGAAATTCTTTAGGCAGTAAATACAGTGTGCAAATGAAATTCTTTAGGCAGTAAAATACAGTGTGCAAATGAAATTCTTTAGGCAGTAAATGCAGTGTGCAAATGAAATTCCTTAGGCAGTAAATAAAGTGTGCAAATGAAATTCCTGTAATCTTTTAAAAGTTCAGCCCACAAGGCACAAAATCTGAGCACGTGTTGAACCTCACTGTAACTGATATCTCTGAATTTGTTGTAGGATTCCTTTAAACCTTCAGCCTTGCTCGTATTTCCCTAAAATCATGCTTGAAAATGTTGTGGTATCAAACCCCATCCTTGATTCCTTTTTCCCTGTTGTTCTGCCTGATATCCCAAAGAGCTCCATCCATGCTTGGTTAGAGCTGTTGGAATTATTGCTGGTTGTCCTTGATGTCAAACTCTTGCAGCCTCTCCTGGCTTTACACCATAAAATTCCACACCCAGAGCACCATTCCACATTTCAGCAGCAAATCCTGGTGGATGTTCCCAGGCCCAGCACCCAGTGCCATGTGTTGGTGCTGGAATTTAGGAGCTGTTTCCCAAATCCAGCCAATCCAGCAGCTCTTTCTGGATACTTTATTCTGCAAAAGCTTTTTCTAGCCTCAGAAAACAAAAAAGGCAACTCATCAGGAGTTGTGTGTGCTCAGTGGCCATGGCAGGAGGGAGCTGGGATGCAAAGTCCTCCTGGCCTCAAGGATTTGGGAAGAAAACCCTTCAAAACAGTGTTTGAAGCCATGTCTCAATTTTTTTTTTTCAGAGCAGCTGAGTGGTTCTTCAGGGTTTTACATTTTCCTGTCCAGATGGGAGTTTTCTCCAAGCCTCCAGCACAAGCACTTTGAGTTTAGGAAAGCTTTTTTGAATCCAGGGAAATTGCACAACCCATCTTTAGGTTGATTGACTTTTGTGGTTGGCTGAAGTGCTGACAGGATCATTCAGGATTACTGCAAAAATGCATGAATTCAGTAAAAAAGCTGAGATATACAGGCATTTTTAATTTTTTTTATATCTGTTTTGGAGAAACATAAGAAGGTCACTTAGTTGGCAGCTTAAATCAGCCAAAGTGAGGAAATAGCAGGGACATGAAAACTCCTGGTTTGAGTGGGGTGAGTGATACAATCCCAGCCTGTTATTCCTTCCTCTGGGCTGCCAAAACTCAGCCCATGGCCTTGGTTTTTTAAAAAAGCTGTCTAATTATTTCCTGTGGAATATTGCACCTCATAGGCTCCAGCCTTGCTCTTCAATTAAAGCAGGATTGATTTGTCACCTGAACTCATGGCACAGGGATGTGTTGGTTTGGATCTTAAATATTCTGTACGTTGGAAAAACCCTCATTTTTCACACAGGAAAATGCCAGATCTGAGAGCTTCTACTCTGCTGACAGAAATTTTTCATTATGTCCATGAAACTTTAATTTCCAGGGTTTTCCTGTTGAGGAGCAGCCAGCCAGAAGAGTTTCTTGCTAACTTGTAAAACTGTTCTGTTTGCTTACAAGTTTTTTCCCCTGCTGCACTTTCCTTTTCCATGGAAAAACTGCTGTGTGCTCATCCACTTTTAGTTTTAAGGGATACCAGCAGAAAACTGGGTGGTGGATGTTGTTAAGAGGCTGAGCAGGATTCAGATGAGTCCAACTCGAATTGTATCTTCCCTTTTTTGTAGAATTTCAATAATTTTAAATTTAAATATTTAAACATTCAATTTAAGTATTTCTTAGCAAGCAGCAGCTTTATATTTGCAGAAAGTATTTGGGATCACTTCAGTGTCTCAAATTAGGTTTCTTCACATGGTTTTTTTCTCCATCCATAACCTGCAGGATTAATACCTTTATAAACAGGTTAATATCTTTATAAATTATCCTTCTGGAGAGGTCTGGGATGTCACTTCTCACTAATATAATAACAAAAGGTCATTTTCACGTGACAACTCAATGCAATGAGCTGCAGAAAGAATTGCTCCATCTATTCCTACATTTGGCTTTTCTAAAAGTAGCAAAATACCATGATTTTCAAAAAGAAACATTTGTTCCTTTGCCTGTGTTCCTCTCTTTCAAGAAAATATTTGAAGCACTCCTGGATGCTGTTGAGTGGGAGCATTTTCCCCTCTGGTATCTCTATAGACAAGCCCATGGCTCGTCAGTTAAGTTAATTATGCCTTTTAATTGTTACATTTAAGGATGTATTTGATGTTTTTTGCCTCCCCAGCAGCAGTTTCTGTACATGCAGCCCTCCCACAGCACAGAGCACCTCCTGTTCTCCTGCACTTGGACTCTGGCCCATCAGTTGATCCAGCTGAGATATCTCTGGGCAGGAATGGTTTGTGCAGGAGTTAATGTGTCATGGAACACTCCAAGGTGTGTTTTTGCTGCCTCTGGAATAGAGCAGAGTTCAAGTTGAGTGGTTTCAGTGCCATCCTCTGCAGATTTTGAGGGTTCAACTGCTGGGTGCAAGGTTGGAGGTTTGAGGTGAGGCTTTGGGATGCTTTTCCAGAGAAATCTTCCTCTGAAATCATCTCAGCAGTGCCAGCTCTTGCTTGGCTTTAGTGACAGAGCTGTTAGAAGATAATATTGTCATTCTGTGGTTTGTTAAAGGAGTTTTAAAAATAAACATGAGTCTGACCTGATCTGAGCTCCTGGGACATGGAGGTGTCCAGGGAATAACTGGATGTGGCACTCTGGGCTGGTGACAAGGTGGGGATCTGTCACAGGTTGGGTTTGGTGACCTTGGAGCTCTTTTCCAACCAGAATAATCCTGGGATAGCACCAACACCAAGTTCTAAAGATGCTGATCATATTTAGATCTCAATTTTCATCCTACAGACTCAAACCCTAATACTTAATTCTGCAGGTTTTCCTCAGGCCTCCGTTATTCCAGTAAAAGAATATTTTAAGTTTTAAGAAATAGGAGATAGGGCAATCAAATTTAGTGATGAGAAAATGTAGCCCTTGTGTGTTTGTTCAGAAGAGGATCAGTGTGTGTGTGCTGGGAACAAGAGGATATCCTGAATTTTTTCCTTCCCTATCATAGCCTGGATAAAAATCTTTATTAGATTTAAAAAGTGAAAGCAGAAAGTTTCCTACAAAACAGCCAAAATCCCCTTTTTTTTAAGCTGATACTTATAAGCACTCAAAAAACCCAAACAAAACCCCCACAAACCCCTTTAGTTTCTGATGTTTTATTGCCATGAATGTGCTTTGCATGTAGCAAATAAACTCTTTTCTCTGTTTTCCTTCCCTCCTGCCTGTATATATGGGAATATAAATCCTGGTGGGGTTGTGGGGAACCTCTGTGGGATTTTATTCCCAGATTTTGGCATCTGATGGGCAGCAGGAATTGGGTGATGCTGCTTTGGAAGCATTTCTTCAGCACAGAGAGGAGATGCCATGTGAAAGTGGTGGTGCTGCATTTCCTCCCACTTCTGTGTAAACAGGGATGTGGAAAGGATTTTATGAGTTCCCTTTTGTTGCAGTTTTTCAGTACAAACTCAGTTGCTGGTCATGGTGTTTGATACCTCTTTCCATGAATGAAAATTTAATCAGAGGCATCATTTATGATTATGGCCTCCTATAGAAAGGATTTTACTTAAGGTTGGTTTTTTTTTTTTTCCATCTTAAAAATAACTTGCAGCCTTTCTGCTGTTTTTGGTCAAGTATCACAAACCAAGATGTTCAACCCAGTTTTAAGAGACTCAGATTTTGCCACTTGGAGAGTGGCATTTCCATGCTACATCCCACACAAACTGCTCCTGCATCCAGGGATTTAATCAAAGGAAATCCACTAGGAATGGAGTGGTGAAATATTGGATTTTATGGAAAAGGGCTGGGCCACAATCAACATTCCTGATTGATCCTGAATTACTTCACTTTTTCAGTAAATGGAGCACAAAATTCTCTTTGGATTGAGGCACTGATCTACCTAATCCTTTTATTAGGATGGATCTAGAAGTTGTAAAGAGGGAATTATAAAAAGATCAATATCCAATGAGATATTGAGGTGGCTTCCCAAAATCTCTTCTGCCCTTGCCCACATCCAGTGCAGGTTTTACCCTGACCTTGACCAGCCAGGAATGGCAAATCCTGAGGGGTTGGAATTGCCTTTTTGCTTTGTGTAGCTGCTGACATTTTGGGAAGAGGAGGAAATCCAAACTCCTGCTTTTTGGGAGGGGAAGACCAGAAATCCAGAGGGTTTAACACCTGGTCATGAGCAGGGGAGGGAATTGTGTGTCCCTTCACAGAGAAATGCTCCAATATCAACCAAAAGGGTGAAAATCCCTAGCTGGAACAGGAAAACAGACCTGAATGAAATGTCCTCAAGCTCCCTGGATGTGTTTTCCCTGGATGTTGGGGCAGGGGTGGGAGGCAGTGTTGGAAAAGGAGCTGAGATGACGTCGCTCCTGTCCTGGCTGTGATTCCTGGCTGTGCCTCAGTGCTGGAGTGTTCCACACTCAGGTTCCATGCTGGATACAATGAAATAGGCTTCAAAACTCCATGGAAAATGCTTCTCTTGTGTTTAAAGAGAGCAGCAAATAATAATAATAATAATAATAATTTAAAAAACCCCTTAAGGGATGATGCACCAAGGGTGCCACAGCCTTGCTGGAGCTTCTCCTACAGCCCTGAACTTTTCCATCCCCCTTTGTTTTCCTCTCCCTCTTTCCTGGGGATCTCATCCAGCTGTTCCACTTACCTGCTGGAATTTCCCAGATATTTATGGATAAATCTCCACGGCAAAAAGCCTCCTGTGCCCCTTTGCCAGTGCTAATATAGTCTGGGAAGTTCCTGAATTAGAAACTTTTAATTTTTTGTATCCCCTGGGTTGGGAAGTTGGAGTTTTGCTGGGTTCAGCATCCTGAAAAGCCATCAGTATCATGTGTCCTTAATTCTGTACAAAGGTTTTTCTGCTCCTGGACTCATTTATTGGGATGCTGAGTAGAATCAGCTCTTTGAGCTTTTGAGAGTAGAAGCTGTAAATAAAAATCCCTTTTTTTTTTTTTCCCTTTGTACTTGGTGGATGTCACCTTTTCTTCTGGAGTTCTGTATCACTGATTGAATAAAGTGAAGCTTCAGGGTAGGTTTAGGAAGGTTCTTTTAATAAAACCAACCAGAAGTTAAACAACACACAGAGCAGGTGAGAGGCCACAGAACACAAACATACAAGTTGATAAATTAAACAAGATTTCTTCAGGCAGGTGATATTTTTCATGGTGTTTTAGCTAGCTGGGAGAAAATTCCTGGAGCTCTTTGTGTAATAATAGGAATTATCCAGTTGGTTGTCCCTAAAACCTGTCCTGCAGGACACTGAACTGCATTTCCTGCTCTAGAACAGACCTAATTTTACAAGATCAGTGCAAAAAATCTTTACCTAAAGGCCCATTTTTTTCTAATTGCAATCCTTTTCCATGGATAAATTCACTGCAGTGGATTTTATTCACTGGGCAGGTTCAGCCCAGGCGTTGAGCAGGAAAAGGTTGTGGCAGTGTCAGCACCACAAAATCCAGGGGTGATTTAAGGTTTGTTATTAACCCAGGGAGTAAAACAGGAATGGCTCGATTTTATGTCTCTGGGTAATCCAATTCTGCTGGAATTGCTGGAGATGAAAAATGAATGAGTGGAGGAGATGAGATTTGAATCCTTTAGAAATACCAAACGATAAGAGCAGTTGCAGAAAAGCGATGCTGGGTTTGCTATAAACAACAAACGTTGCGTAACGCTGGCTGTGTTTTTCAAAACCAGATGTTGCAGCAGTTGACACCAGGATTTCTGCAAGTTATTTGCTCATCCTTCACCACATTCCCCCTCTCAATACCCATTTTACACATTCTTTCTCATTACAATCCTGTAGTACTCACCATTCCAATCAATATTCAGTGTATTTTAGCTTTGATCACAACTCAGGGAGCCCTGAATTCTCTTAAATAAATGTACTGAGATAGTTTTTTTTTTTTTAAATTAACCTTCTGCATGTTCAAATCTTCATGTTCAAACTTTCATGCCACTAAATATCGTCTGGATGGCTCAGCCACGTCTGGTGAGCAGATTTATCCCTGTGGTGCTCAGCATGTGGCACAAAATCATTTCAGAAGCGTGAGAGAAACCCAGTGAAATCTTTTGAAAGGAACAAACCTCTCCAAAAACAGCAGAATGTGCAGGAGAAAGCAGTAAGTAATGAACTGACATTATTCATAAGCCCAGGGATTGATGTAATTGTAATTAGGAATTACATGGAGGAGGAACAGTTGAGAGGATCAGAACAGGAATGTTCATTTTCTCCATGTGAAGACAGGCACAAACATCTGAATTTGGGGGCTCTCAAGATTTTCACTGCAAATATGACTCAAAGAGATTTTTTTTAAGCAGCCAAAACCCAAGTGGAAACATTTGTAGATGAACAGGACCTGCTGTGCTCCCCTGAGATCCCTCCTGCAGAGCTGCATCCAGCTCTGGGATTCCCAGTGGGAGAAACTGCTGGAATGAGTCCAGAGGAGGCCATGGAGCTGCTCCAAGGGCTGGAGCTGGGCTGGGAGAGCTGGGGGTGCTCACCTGGAGAAGGGAAAGCTCCAGGGAGAGCTCAGAGCCCCTTCCAGGGCCTGAAGGGGCTCCAGGAGAGCTGGAGAGGGACGGGGACAAGGGATGGAGGGACAGGACACAGGGAATGGATTCCCACTGCCAGAGAGTGAATTTAGATGGGATTTTGGGAAGGAATTCCTCCCTGTGAGGGTGCTGAGGTCCTGGCACAGGTGCCCAGAGCAGCTGTGGCTGCCCCTGGATCCCTGGAATGTCCAGGCCAGGTTGGACAGGGCTTGGAGCAGCCTGGGACAGTGGGAGGTGTCAGGGTGGAACTGGATGGGCTTTAAGGTCCTCCCCAACCCAAACCATTCTGGGATTCTCTGAGGACACAATAAAACATTGAAAAGGCCACAACAAAACCTTCAGGTCACAACTGTTGGGAAACAGGGTTAGTGACACAACAAGTGTCTGCACACAAACTGAATTCCCTGATCTATCTTGACACTGAAGACACATTTTTTTTTAAATTGTCTATATGCAGAGGCACCCATTGCAATAAGGAAGCATGAAAACACTTTGTTGCAAAGAAATTTAGAATATGACAGACATGGACACACCAGGCCTTCCCATATAAAGGCCAGAAAAAGCTGATTAATAAAACAAAAAAGCTCAACTCAGAAGTCACTTTCAAGCTGTTTTTCCTCAGGACTAATCATCAATAAATCACCTATAAGCAAAAGAGTTCCAAATCATTCCCACCTGAAAATGAACTCCAGATGTCTCTATAATTTTAGCTGCATTCTTGTAAATAAAATCAATATTTTAATGCCTTTTTAATCCTTTGAACAGATCCTATTTATCAGTTCTGTATCATGGTGTGTATGTGGATCAAACTCCTGATGGGCAAGAGGGTGGAGCCTCCCTGGGGACAGGGACAAGGGAGGTGACACCAGCCAGGTCCCAGTGATGCTCTGTGACTTCACTGCAGAGTTTTGTTGGGCACTTAGGAGGAAGTTCCATGTGATAAACGTTGATTTGAGTCTTCCTGATAACAAAAAGTTCATAATAAATAATCCTGAAAACAGGTAAACAGCTTGTAAATGGTGATTCTCTGGATATAAAGGGACAGAATTTTGGGCTCTGCTTGTTAGGACTGCTCAGTAAAAACACACCTTTTGTGTGTCCCTTCAGGCACCTGTCACTCACAGGTAAAGTTTTATGGACTCTGGGTTGAGATAATTCTGCTTTTGTAGTTTTAAACCAGTGTAAATTGGCTTTTTGTAAGAAAAAATCCATTTGTGTATTCCCATGGGTGCAGTCAAAAGGCAGGAGGAATTTATGAGAGAATAGAAATTAAAGAAATAAAGCTTTTCATGATGAATTCCTGGTCTGGGTGTCTTGGGAAGTGGAAATCTCCAAGAATTCAGCACATCAAATATCTGATATGTAAGATGATGTTTTTAGAGGCAATGACCTGTCCTGGCATTCCATCCTTTCCACACTCAAATCCTGGTTTTACTTACACCTTGTTCCAATGGAGGCTGAAATTTTCTGTGAAACTGCAGGAAGGGAGGAGTCAGGATGTCAACAGAGCCATGAAACCACACTGAACTTGTAAAACCCTGAAAACATGGAGACTTTTCCTCATCCCAGTTTCCCTGGAAGGGCTGGTGTTTACTCCTTGATGTTATTAAGATAATTCCATGTGTATGTGATTTGTTATTACAGCCATGATAAGAGCCATGATAAGTGGGGTGATAAGAGCTTTGATTGGAGTGGATTATTTGGGAATGAAGCTTTCCCAAGGCTGGAAGTGAAAATAACATAAAGTGGTGATACCAACATTCCTGAGGGAGGAAGTTGGAATTGGGCACCTGGAACATCTCCACAGGTCATGGGATGCTCACAAAGCCAAGCCTGGCACTTCCCAAAACTCATCACTTCTGTCTGTATTTAGGAATATCCTCCTCATTCTTCCTCTCTCTTTGTTTTTCCACAGTGAGTGTTGAGAAAGTGGAATTGAAGGGGCTGGCACACAAGAAGAATGAAAGAAATGTTGAGTATTCCTTTGAGGTAAGTTTGGGTTTCCTTTCCTATGAAAGAAGGCAGGATAATACTTCAGGAAATTTTCCAAGTTTACTGTTGGATCCTAAAAATCCTATGTGAAAGCAGAGCTCCTTTGGGACTTCAAATTAAATTGATTAAAAACTTTGGTAGTTTTTAATCAATGATTTAGAAATGGCTCTGGATGATGCAGGGGTTGGTATGTGGGGATTGGCAGAAAAAAAAAAGCCATTTTAATACAGGAAATTTTGGTTTATTTAGGGGGAAATATGATCCCACACTTACAGGATGGTTATCCATATCTGTATCCAATGTCCATTCTTCTGCTGGAATGCAGAAGCCAGAGAGAATTTAAGTCTTAATGTGGACAAAGAACAATGTGGGCTCTGAGGGCACAGCTGCTGGAGAGAGGCAGGGAAGGGAGCCTGGGGGATGTGGTTCCAAAAGGTTGGAGAGTACAGAAAAGCTCTGGAAATTCTTCAGGGCTTGAGGAAAACTCTGTGGAGCAAGAGCTGGGGGCAGTTGACTGGAAGGGGATTTTCATAATGGTCAAGAAGTGTTTCCAAAGGGGATAAAACCCTTCCCAGAAAAGTGGAGGTGTTCAAAATCATCTAAAAGTGTTTCCAAAGGGAATAAAACCCTTCCCAGCAAAGTGGGGATGTTCACACTGGTCAAAAAGTGTTTCCAAAGGGAATAAAACCCTTCCCAGCAAAGGGATGGTGTTCACACTGGTCAAAAAGCGTTTCCAAAGGGAATAAAACCCTTCCCAGCAAAGGGATGGTGTTCACAATGGTCAGAAAGTGTTTCCAAAGGGAATAAAACCCCTTACCAGCAAATAGGGGATGTTCAAAATCATCTAAAAGCGTTTCCAAAGGGGATAAAAACCCTTCCCAGCAAAGGAGGAATGTTCACAATGGTCAAAAAGTGTTTCCAAAGGGAGTAAAAACCCCCCCAGCAAATGGGGGGGTGTTCACAATCATGTAAAAGCGTTTCCAAAGGGAATGAAAACCCTTCCCAGCAAATAGGGGATGTTCACACTGGTCAAGAAGCATTTCCAAAGGGAGTAGAAACCCTTCCCACCAAATAGGGGGTGTTCACAATCATCTAAAAGCATTTCCAAAGGGAATAAAACCCTTCCCAGCAAATAGGGGATGTTCAAAATCATCTAAAAGTGTTTCCAAAGGGGATAAAAACCCTTCCCAGCAAAGGAGGAATGTTCACAATGGTCAAAAAGTGTTTCCAAAGGGAATAAAAACCCTTCCCAGCAAAGGGGAGATGTTCACAATGGTCAAAAAGTGTTTCCAAAGGGAGTAAAACCCCTTCCCAGCAAAGTGGGGATGTTCACACTGGTCAAAAAGCATTTCCAAAGGGAATAAAACCCTCCCAGCAAATGGGGGTGTTCACACTGGTCAAAAAGTGTTTCCAAAGGGGATAAAAACCCTTCCCAGCAAAGGGATGGTGTTCACAATGGTCAAAAAGCGTTTCCAAAGGGGATAAAACCCCTTTCCAGCAAATAGGGGGTATTCACACTGGTCAAAAAGCGTTTCCAAATGGAGTAAAACCCTTCCTAGAAAATAGGGGATGTTCACAATGGTCTAAAAGCATTTCCAAAGGGAATGAAAACCTTCCCAGCAAATGGGGGGTGTTCACACTGGTCAAAAAGCGTTTCCAAAGGGAATAAAACCCCTTCCCAGCAAAGTGGGGGCGTTAAAGCAGCAGGAAGGGCAGAGCAGGAACTGCTGTCTGTGCACTGGAGGCAGCCTGGCTGCGAGTGGAAGTGAGAGCAGAGCTGAGGAATGAGTGTGGCTCACCACACACCGCAGCAGCAGCGCCTTCCCCCCGGCCTGACGCAGCCTCTGGAGCTTGGGTTCTGCTCCCAGTTCCGGGGGAGGGATGAGTTCATCCCATGAAACCTCACATGAATGGCAGGGATGGATCTGGGTGCTGCTGACTGGTTTTCTCCCAGCTGGAAGGAAGTATTCCAAAATTTGGGATGCACAGCTCAGAAAATATCATTGGTTTGTTTAATGAGCCAAAGCAGGGGTGAGAAAAGGAGAAGCCAAAAGGTGGGAGAATCCCAATTATCCACAATTTCACCAGGTTTTTATTCCTTAAAACTCCCAGACAGAGCAGAGCATCAGCTCAGCATCTGTTGGGATTGTTGGCAGCGTTAACCACAGTAGGATTGGATTCATGGAGAATGTCCCAAATTTCCTGAATCCCCAATTGTTCCAAATGTCATCAATCACAGACAGGATTTTTCCGAGGGCTTTTCAAACTCTCTATGAAGCCTGCAGTTGTCTCCACTCCAATTAAGATCTCGTGAAACTTCTTTTCCTATTACAAATTTTTCTATAAATAACAGAAATTACTGTACCCAGTGTTTGCCTCAACAGCTTGAGCTGAAGGAAGAGCAGAGACTTCAGCTGAGCTGATAAATTGCTGTTTGCTGGGTTAAAAACCCAATTATGGAATGGTTTTATTCTGTCCAGGAGCTTGGGAATAGCAGGTCAATGAATGGAGTTTAGTGTTTGCAGTGCTATTGTTCCTCCCCATTTACAATTCACATTATTGTTTTATAAATATTGAAAATTCAAGTTAAAACAGAAGCCATGATGATTGTTGGGTTATTACAGAACTAGAAAAAAAGAGAATATTTCCTGTACTTTCTGAAATTCCTTGTGAATTTCAAAAAGTCTTATTTTAAATGTTTATTTTAAATATTTATTTACCATAAACTTAAAAAAAAACCCCAAAACCAACCCACAAACTTGGTAAAACCGCTCAAGTTTTTCTGTCTTCTTTTCTTCCCCCCCAACTTTTTCTTTTTTTTTTGTGTAACAGCTCTGCTGAGAGGAAATTCCTCCCTTATGTAATATATTTTGAAATCCTCTCCCCACTCTTTTTGGCAGCTTTTGGATGGCTGGAAAAACTTTGTGTATGTTTGGAGTTGTCATTGAAACTAATGTCATGTGAGAGGCTGCTCTGTGATCCCGAAACTTCCACCCAGCTCCTTCCCCTATGGATCCAGATGCCTCCCAGACTCCAAAATGAATATTTTGGATCCACAGGGATTCATCCCTGGCCTGTCTCATGGTGATTTTCCTCGAGCCAAGAAATCCTGATTTTTGGCTCGGTTCAACTTCATCTCCCAAGCAATAAATGCTTCAATATCCAAGGGTGTTGTGACTTGTTTGTGTGGGAAGAGATAGTGAATATTCTTTTTTTTTTTAGGGCTTGGAGAAGATGGAATCTGCAGGTTTCCTTGGGAAGGTTTTCCCTGGTTTTTCACTGCCATTCCCAATTTCTCCTGGCATATGGAGTTGATTCATTAGCAATAGGCAGCCTTGTGTGAGGGGAGCAGTTCTTGTTGGAAAGCAGATCCTCCAAAGCAGCTGTTTTCTTTAACAATAATGAGGGGAAAAAATTCCATGACTCCATGGTTGGTTGCTTAACTCTGGATGTGTGCAGTGTGTAAAGGCTGTGTAAACTCTGAGGGGCTTTTCCAAGCATCCTGAGGAGTTGTTAAATGTAAAATCAGCAAGAACTGGGCAGCAGTTTTGTCCTTGTGCACAAAAAAAAGTGTTTCCTTATTGATGTCACCCATCACAGCATCTGTGAGGAACAGTTGATAGCAATTATTGAATTAAATTAAATTAATTACTAAAGCAAATCCTTCTTGCTCCTCCCCAAGGTCCTGTGGTCTGATTCTTCGGTGACGTTGGTAACCAAATCTTCTGCTGAAGTGACTGAATTTATTTCAAAGGTAAAAACAATAAGAAAAACACTTCAAAAATGAAAAAAATATTTTGTCCCTCTCTCTAATTTTGTTCAGTGATACTTCTCAAAATGTGCAAAGATCATTCAGATTGAATTTCATAAAATATTTGATTTGTAACTGGCAGTGGCTTGAATCTTGTAGAAATAACAAGACTTCTTTTCACTTTTAATTTGTCATATCCTCCCCCTTCAGCTGTCTCAGCTGTATCCAGAAGAAAATTTGGAGAAATTCATTCCCTGCTTAGCTGGTCCAGATTCATTTTACCTGGAACGGAACCACATGGACCTGGAATCAGACCTGAGGTATGCTGGGATTTTCTGGGGTTTTTATCTTGACACTTCCAAGAAAAAGAAAAAAACAGGAAATAGAAATATTATCTCCATAATTTAAATTAATTCAAAGAAATTAGAGCCTGATCCTAAGCTTTTTTTCCTTGATGTTCTGTTAATTCCAGTGCATAACCATTTTTCAGGAATTCTTTCTTCAGAAATAACAGATGGTAATAATATTCTGTATTAAGCTTCCTGGAGAATTGATATTTCCTCATTCCTTGTGAAGAACAAATAAAGGATCACTGGCTTTGCAAAAGTTTGTTTTGGACTCAGAAATAACCAGAATTGCTTAAAACAAACTGCTCAAAACTCAGGAAAAAATAGAAGCCTGAATAGTATTGAGGAATGGGTTGTGGGGATATTTTTTCCCCTTTCACAGAGTTTCTTTTTTATCAGTTGTTTTAGGTTGTCATGGTGTTTATTTTGCTTTAATTTTAAAAAGTTTAGTACGTATTTAGATATTATTAAATGATTACATTTTTGGAAGCCTTTAACAGCTAAGAAAATTTTGAAGCCTTAGCTTGTACCCCTCCCCAAATTATCACAAATCATCTGGCCATTATTTAATATACACCAGTATTTTAAATATCATAATCTATGGCAAATCACATCAGGTTTCTCTTTCTAAATCTGATTTTCCTGGGAAAATTGGGAGTGACTTAAATTCTTTTCAGCTGCTCCTGTCTTTATCTACACAAAACGAGATTATTGTAATATTAATATTATTCTGATCCTAATATGATATTATTATAAAATTAAATGACACCTTAAAATATTAATTAACTTTATTAGAGCTTCTCCTTTACACTTTTTTCCCCCCTAAGCCACGCTGGATATTGGTTTTCCATAGGCAGCAGCCAGCAGGTGCATGGCTGGATTATTTTTCATGGCAAGCAGCATTCCCATCCCCTTGCTGTGCTCCAAGGAGAATTTGGGAGGCTGCAGGGAATGTGTGTGCCTCTCCAAATCTGGGTTAATGGAGCAGCAACTGCACTGCCAGAGCTCAGGGCAGGAGCTGCTCAGCTGGGAAATTCAGCACTGAACTCTGGGGTTTCCAGCCAGGAAGCACCTCTGGGTGTGGAGGTGCAAAGTTTTGGGATGTTGGCATTTTTTTTGTGGAATCCCAGAGTGGTTTGGGTTGGGAAAGACCTCAAAGTTCATCCATTCCCACCCCTGCCATGGCAGGGAGACCTTCCACCATCCCAGGGTTCTCCAAGCCCTGTCCAGCCTGGCCTTGGACACTTCAGGGATCCTGGGCACCCTGTGGGATCCAGGGCCTCCCCACCCTCCCTGGAAGGATTTCTCCCCAATATCCTGTCTAAATCCACCTCTTCCAGCTCAAAGCTGTCCCTCCTCATCCTGTCCCTCCATCCCTTGTCCCAAGTCCCTCTCCAGCCTCCCACAGGTCCCTGGAATTCTGCTAGAAGGGCTCTTTTTCCTTCAAAGAGACACAGGGAAAATGTGACAGAAGTTTTTCCCTCGACTGCCAGACTCTGCATCTGCTGTTTATCTCCAAGAGGAGGAAATTCAATAACAGATCCCTCTCTATTTTATATTCCTCAGGTTCCTGCATTTGAAAAGAAATTTTCAAGTTTACATTTGAATATTTTCTGCCTTAGAAGTGTTCAGGGTTCCTAAATGAGGCAACACTCACCAGAGTGAAAACAACCCAGGGGTAACAGAGTTTGGTATTAAGAACAAGAATATCCATAAATTTCCAGGATTCAGAATTGCATGGTGTGTTTCAGCTTTTAAATTTCCAGTCTGATTTCCAAGTGTGTTGTCCAGAGTGCAATCCTGGTGGATTTGAGAGGCTCTAACAGAGCAGGGGCTTTGTTTGCTGCAGGTACCTGGCCCCGTTCCCTTCCCATGTGGTGAAAAACGACCACGTCAGGAAGTTCTTCAGCACTTCATCTCCCTCACAGCAACTTCAGAGCTCAAGTGAGTTGAAATAAAGTTCAAAAAATGTTTTTTTTTCATGCTGCATTTCATAAACTGATGCCATTTGTGACTCTGTTCCTTGTTTCCAGATCCTGGCAACCCCTCTCTGTATAAAGTAGGAACTACGCTGGGAACATCTGGAAGGTGAAATATTTATCTTATTTACAACTCATTCTCTTCAGAGGCAATTTTCATGTCCTCCAACAAAACCCAGACCCCCTTGAAGGAGCTTCCTTTGCCACTTCCATATGGAAAGATGAAAAATTTCTATAGGATTATATTTGGGTATCTTTACTTCTTTTTAATAATGCAAAGGCCGTTCTGTTGAAAGCTTTTTTAAATGGCAGAGAGGCAGCAGGATATTTAATATCTGTGATTATGGAAGGAATAAGGTGAAGATCAGCTTCTCCTTTTGCCAGAACTGCCTTGTCTTACTGAGCTGTGCAACAGGGCAGGTACAAATCCATACCTTGGGTGCAATGGGATGGTTTTTCCACAATCCCAATTTCTGTGGCCACAGCAGCTGAACTCTGGGTGACACAGCTTATCCAAGGTGCTGAACCCACCCCTGTTCCTATTTTCCAGACCTATATAATAATGCAAAGGCCGTTCTGTCAAAAGCTTTTTAAATTGTGGAGAGGCAGCAGAATATTTAATATCTGTGATTATTGAAGGAAAATTCTGTAAGATGAAAATCAGCTTCACCCTTTGCCAGAACTGCCTTGTTTTACTCAGGGCAGGTACAAATCCATACCTTGGCTGCAATGGGATGTTTTTTCCACAATCCCAATTTCTGTGGCCACAGCAGCTGAATTAATTAAATTAATTAATTAATTAACACAGCTTATCCAAGGTGATGAACCCAACCCTGTTCCTATTTTCCAGACCTATATATTAATGCAAAGGCCGTTCTGTCAAAAGCTTCTTTAAATCACAGAGAAGCAGCAGAATATTTTTAATGTCTGTGGTTATTAAAGGAAATTATTGAAGGAAAAATCTTTAAGGTGAAGATCAGCTTCATCCTTTGCCAGAACTGCTCTGTTTTACTCAGGACAGATACAAATCCATACCTTGGCTGCAATGGGATGGTTTTTCCACAATCCCAATTTCTGTGGCCACAGCAGCTGAATTCTGGGTGACACAGCTTATCCAAGGTGCTGAACCCAACCCTGTTCCTATTTTCCAGACCTATATAATAATGCAAAGGCCATTCTGTTGACAGCTTTTTTAAATGGCAGAGAGGCAGCAGAATATTTAATATCTGTGATTATTAAAGGAAAAATCTGTAAGGTGAAGATCAGCTTCACCCTTTGCCAGAACTGCCCTGTTTTACTCAGGGCAGATACAAATCCATACCTTGGCTGCAAGGGGATGGTTTTCCACAATCCCAATTTCTGTGGCCACAGCAGCTGAATTAATTAAATTAATTAATTAATTAACACAGCTTATCCAAGGTGATGAACCCAACCCTGTTCCTATTTTCCAGACCTATATAATAATGCAAAGGCCATTCTGTTGAAAGCTTTTTTAAATGGCAGAGAGGCAGCAGAGTATTTAATATCTGTGATTATTGAAGGAAAAATCTGTAAGATGAAAATCAGCTTCACCCTTTGCCAGAACTGCCCTGTTTTACTCAGGGCAGATACAAATCCATACCTTGGCTGCAATGGGATGGTTTTTCCACAATCCCAATTTCTGTGGCCACAGCAGCTGAACTCTGGTGGCACAGCTTATCCAAGGTGCTGAACCCAACCCTGTTCCTATTTTCCAGACCTATATAATAATGCAAAGGCCGTTCTGTCAAAAGCTTCTTTAAATCACAGAGAAGCAGCAGAATATTTAATATCTGTAGTTATTAAAGGAAATTATTGAAGGAAAAATCTTTAAGGTGAAGATCAGCTTCACCCTTTGCCAGAACTGCTCTGTTTTACTCAGGACAGATACAAATCCATACCTTGGCTGCAATGGGTTGTTTTTTCCACACTCCCAATTTCTGTGGCCACAGCAGCTGAACTCTGGTGGAACAGCTTATCCAAGGTGCTGAACCCAACCCTGTTCCTATTTTCCAGACCTATATAATAATGCAAAGGCTGTTCTGTTGACAGCTTTTTTAAATGGCAGAGAGGCAGCAGAATATTTAATATCTGTGATTATTGAAGGAAATTATAGAAGGAAAAATGTGTAAGGTGAAGATCAGCTTCACCCATTGCCAGAACTGCCCTGTTTTACTGAACTGTGCAACAGGGCAGATACAAATCCATACCTTGGCTGCAATGGGATGGTTTTTCCACAATCCCAATTTCTGTGGCCACAGCAGCTGAACTCTGGTGACACAGCTTATCCGAGGTGCTGAACCCAACCCTGTTCCTATTTTCCAGACCTATATATTAATGCAAAGGCCCTTCTGTCAAAAGCTTTTTTAAATGGCAGAGAGGCAGCAGAATATTTAATATCTGTGATTATTAAAGGAAAAATCTGTAAGGTGAAGATCAGCTTCACCCTTTGCCAGAACTGCCCTGTTTTACTCAGGGCAGATACAAATCCATACCTTGGCTGCAATGGGATGGTTTTTCCACAATCCCAATTTCTGTGGCCACAGCAGCTGAATTAATTTAATTAAATTAATTAATTAATTAATTAACACAGCTTATCCAAGGTGCTGAACCCAACCCTGTTCCTGTTTTCCAGACCTATATAATAATGCAAAGGCCCTTCTGTCAAAAGCTTTTTTAAATGGCAGAGAGGCAGCAGAATATTTTTAATGTCTGTGGTTATTGAAGGAAATTATTGAAGGAAAAATCTGTAAGGTGAAGATCAGCTTCACCCTTTGCCAGAACTGCCCTGTTTTACTCAGGGCAGATACAAATCCATACCTTGGCTGCAATGGGTTGTTTTTTCCACAATCCCAATTTCTGTGGCCACAGCAGCTGAATTAATTAAATTAATTAATTAATTAACACAGCTTATCCAAGGTGCTGAACCCAACCCTGTTCCTATTTTCTAGACCTAAATAATAACGCAAAGGCCGTTCTGTCAAAAGCTTTTTTAAATGGCAGAGAGGCAGCAGAATATTTAATATCTGTCATTATTAAAGGAAAATACTGAAGGAAAAATCTGTAAGATGAAAGTCAGCTTCACCCTTTGCCAGAACTGCCTTGTTGTACTCAGGGCAGGTACAAATCCATACCTTGGCTCCAATGGGATGTTTTTTCCACAATCCCAATTTCTGTGGCCACAGCAGCTGAACTCTGGGTGACACAGCTTATCCAAGGTGCTGAACCCAACCCTGTTCCTATTTTCCAGACCTATCTGTGGGGTGGCTGGAATTCAGTCTTCCCAGAACCACGTGCAGCACTCGGCTGCTGCCCCCGTGTCTCTGCCCCACTGCTCCCACTCCGGAGGCGCCGGCTCCTCGCTGGGCTATCGCTCCCAGATGGAAAACTCCTCCCCAGCCATGCTGATGTCTTCCAGCCCTCAGACCCCTCAAACACAGGAGCAAAACGGGATCCTGGACTGGCTCAGGAAGCTGCGCTTGCACAAGTATTACCCTGTCTTCAAACAGCTCACCATGGAGAAGGTAGGGCAGGAAATGGGGGGAAGCAGCTTTTAAATGATCCCCCTGTTCTCCAGGCTGGGAACATCTGCACTGAGGATCACACAAGTTCCTGGCATGTGCTGGGGGAGGTTTTCACTTCGTGAAAGCAATAATGAATTGATGAAAACCTTCTTGCTGTTTTCACTCTCTCTTGTGTCCGGGGCTGTCCAACAGCTGCTGTTTCTCCCAGGCTTCCTCATGGAAAGCTTGGAGATGCAGCTTGGATGCTGCCTTAGGAGCTCTGCCTGGCTCCCTGCACATCCCTTTGTGTGCAGGAAATACTGAAATATGTTGGTTTCTCTCAATTTCTGCTTCTTGGTTGATTTTTCTCCCCAAAATATTTGGTTATCCTCATTTTAAGAAATAGATTTCCAGAGACCTGTGGCATGAATATGAACACGAGTGAGTGAGGTTTGTTTCCTGCAGAATTTCCTGTGGAAAAATCATTTCTTATGTCTTTGCTCTGTAAGAGTCCCAAGTAACACCTGTGTGTGCTGGATTTTATCTAAACAAGGGTTTTGAGCATTTTCCAAGCTCCAGTGGGAGATTCCTTGTCTCTGTCTTTTGGCCTGGAACGCCCTCCAGTGGAGGGAGGGCTTGGGCTGAACTTTGTGCTGTTTATGGAATATTTTATGGATTTAATTCCAATCTCTTACCAGACTCTTCTGATTTCATTTTCTTCATTATAAGAAGGGAAATATACTGGTTTTTTTTTTTCTTTAATAAAGTAGTAAAACTCTATATTCCAATATATTTTTAAAAAGCAAATATTATTATGCATACTTCACTGACTTTCATTTTAATTACATTATAATATAAATGTCTATATCTACCTCTGTATTTTATTATTAAATTTACCATTGGTGTATATTTTCCACTGCACTTCTGTGCTAAATGACACACTGGGAAAACTGGAGTGATTTTCTAAGGTCCTTAAGTTCACTGATAGTACCAAGTTCTATTTTAATTTGATTCTATTTTATATATACACGAGTTATTTCATCTTTATTGTGACTGGTTAATACAAGCACACTCCTAATTAAATTAAATCTGCAGGTGTTCTTCCTTTCATGCCAGTCCCCCACACTTTTCTTCTACACTATAATTGAAAACTGGAGTAGAGAGTTTCTTTGAATTTAAAAATGGTTTTAAAGTTGACTTTTGGAGTTGCTCTTCACTGAAAATGGGAATAAGAATATTCCAAGTTATAAAACTGAACATATTTTTCTTTCCAAGTTTCTGAGTCTTACTGAGGAAGATCTGAACAAGTTTGAGTCCCTCACCATGGGAGCAAAGAAGAAGCTCAAGACCCAATTAGAGCTGGAGAAGTAAGTGAGGTCTTGGGGAACTTTTTTTAAGGTCAAAAAAATACAAATTTTACAGTGGTTTTTGCTTCCCAGACCACAAACCCACCACGATTCCCACCAGGAGATATGGATGATTGTTATCTCCATTATTAAACAATATTTAGAATTTCCTGATTTACTGCTGCCTGTTCAGGGTTGTGACAAGGATACCAAATTTTTAAATCTACCAAACACACATATTGTGTTTAGGTTTTTTTTCAACTTATTTCAAGTTATTGCAAAGTTTTTGGGCTTCCCATCCACTTGACATTGATGGGAGCTGTTGGGTTTGCAAGCCCAGGGGATGCACTCCCCAAAGTCAGTTTTTTTTTTCCTAGGAAGTGACAATTTTTTGGCTCCAATCCATGTGGATGGAGCACAGCTACTTTGGGAGCTGCCTCAGTGTCCCACAGTGACCCCAGGCAGCTGTGACAGCCCTTTGGGGACACTGATGCAACAGATTGTCCTGGGTTTTGCATCTCCACTTACAGGGAAATGTTTATTCTGCAGTTACTGCTGTTCCTTAAAAAGCAATTAGGAATCCAAATCTGTGCCCATTTATCAGAGCCCCTTGGCAGCGTTTCTCAGCAATCTGAGTTTTTCCAGAGTTTGTTTGGAAAAGGAAAACTTGGGGCTGTGTTTGTTTTTTCTTTGGGTTTGGTGCGCAGGGCTGGGTTTGGGATGTGCTGACATAATATGTGATAGAATTTTAGAGTTCACTCAGGGTTTGGTGATGTTTTACCCTGGAAAAATAAGATTACAGTGTTATAATCAGATGGCAAATAGTCCAGCCCTAACTGCTGGCAGTTATGGTCAGCACTGATGTGATTTCCAATTTGAAATGAGCACAGCATCAGTGGATTGTTCAATGGGCTTTGTCTGCTTTGGGTTCATTCAGAAACTGATTTATTTGTGGTTGTGTTGTAGCCAGTTTCTGTCTCCTCATGCTTCTCTCCATCACCCTGTAGGGAGAAATCAGAGAAACGGTGCCTAAACCCCTCCACACCTTCCTCAGTGACCAGCAGTGGGGTGGCCAGGGTTCCCCCCACTTCCCACGTGGGGCCCATCCAGGGGATCCGGGGCAACCACGCCGCAGGTAAGGGGGGCAGGGGGCACTGCTGTGCTCAGCTGTGCCTGCACAAGGGTCAGCTCCTGCCTGGGCTGCTTCTTCCCCAAGCTTTACCTTCCCAAAGCTGTTGCCTTAATAGGGAGCAAGCAAAATGTCTGATTTCGCTGATAATTGGGGGCAATAAAAAGTGGTTTTTATCACTCTGCTGGGAGTGGGCAGCTGCTGTGGTTGGGCTGTTCCACCTCTGCTGTATCCCTGTAAATCCTGAGCGTGGCTGCGTTCTGAGGTGCTGCCAGTGTCACCTCCGTGTCCCCTGTCCCTGCAGAGCTGCGAGTGGACGTGGATCAGCCATCCCACCCCCTGCCCCGGGAGGGCAGCTCCTCCGAGTACTCCAGCTCCAGCTCCAGCCCCATGGGGATCCAGACACGGGAGGAGAGCTCGGACAGCGCCGAGGAGAACGAGAGACGTAAGCAGAGCCCCCCAGCCGTGCCCCGCGCCGTGCCCAGGGCCGTGCTCACAGCTCCTCTCTCCCCAGGCCTGGAGCTCCACCTGGACGCCTCGGACAAGGAGAAACCGGTGATGCTGCTGAACCATTTCCCCTCGAGCTCCGCCAGGCCCACGGCGCAGGTGCTGCCCGTGCAGAACGACGCCGGCTCGGGCCCCGCCGGCCACCACGCGCTGCCCATGCAGATGCTGTCCCCAACCCCGTCCCACATCACCCCCATCCGCATGCTGGGCTCCGTGCACAAACCGGAGCGCGGCTCCGCCGACATGAAGCTGCTCTCGTCCTCTGTGCACTCCCTCTTGTCTTTGGAAGAGAGGAATAAAGTGTCTCCAGGCTCGAGGGGCAGCATCAAGATGGAAAAGGGCTTTGGGAACGCCGTGGTGGACGTCATGTCCGCGTCCTCTCCGCACCAGCCCTTGCAGGTGCTGTCGGGGGGTGCCGAGAGCAGCTCCCCAACGTCCACCATGAACTTTGGGCCTCGCACCAAAGTCGTCCACGCTTCCACTCTGGACAGAGTGATCAAACCAGCCCAGCAGCCAGGACTCATAGTGGAGACCAGCACTGCTGCCACGGTGACGTCCAGCACAGTCTTCCACGTGGCTCGTCCGCCCATCAAACTCCTGGTGTCGTCGTCTCTTCCCACCGACTCCGCCATGGCCGGACAGACTTCCTGCTCCAGTAATATGCAAATAACGGTGTCCCCTGCAATAATCAACCCCCGGACTGCTCTGTACACAGCCAACACCAAAGTTGCCTTTTCTGCCATGAGCAGCGTGCCCGTGGCGCCCATGCAGGGCAGCTTCTGCGCCAACAGCAACGCGGCCTCCTCCAGCAGCCACCCGTCCCCGTCCTTCACCACCATGGCCAACCTGCCCAGCTGCCCCGCGCCCAGCTCCAGCCCCACGCTCTCCTCCGGCGCCGACAACAACTTCTACAGCAGCAGCAGCAGCAGCAGCAGCAGCAGCAGCAGCAGCGGCTCCGCCGGGAGCGTGCCCGTCCCCAACCAGAACCATCACCACCACCACCACCAGCAGCCGCCGCCGCAGCCCCCCGGCTGCATGGTGTGCAGCTCCTGCGGCTGCAGCGGCAACTGCGGCTCCAGCGGCATGACCGTCAGCTACGCCAACTATTTCCAGCACCCTTTTTCAGGACCTTCCATGTTTACTTTCCCTTTCCTGCCCTTCAACCCTTTGTGTAGCAACGGCTACATCAACACGCAGCAGTACAACAGCAGCACCACGTTCCCCGTGGTGCACACGGCCTACAACAGCGGCCTGGCCCCCGACTCGGTCATGGCCGGCCAGTCCACCTTTGCAGTGCCCCCCATGCAGAACTTTATGGCGGGCACGGCCGGGGTGTACCAGGCACAGGGAATGATGGGCAACGGCAACGGGTCGAGTCACAAAAAGAACGGGAACCTCTCGTGTTACAACTGCGGGGCCAGCGGGCACAGAGCTCAGGACTGCAAACAGCCGCCCATGGATTTCAATCGGCAAGGTAAAGCTGGGGGGACACACACACAGAGTGTGGGTTTGAGCCCTGCCCCTGGGTCTGATGGCATCTTGCAATCTCTGGCTTGTCAAAAATGTTATTAAAAGTCCATGGTGTGAGCTGTTGGTAATTTTTAGGCAGCCCTATCAGGAGGACTCAGTGTGCTCTGTGGGGTTGGCACTGTTTTATAGGGAGGGAGCTGCTGTGGATGGGTTGCAGCAGAATTGCTGTTCTGCTTCTGCCTTGTCAGCCAGGTCAGCTTCGGTCATTATTGCAAGTTCCCCTGGAATTCTGGAAACTGAAATCTCTGTTCCTCTTCCCTTCCTGCCCAACACAATAACCTAAGTGAAGAATTGCTGTTCAAACCCTCCTGGAGGTCCTGTTTGCTGCTGGAATTATTTTATAGGATGTGTTGCTTACACACTTACAGCACAGGCATCTCCAGGAGAGAGCTGAACCCTTAATTCCAGGCAGGAAACAGCTAAAGAGAAATTCTTTACCAAGAGTACTTTTTACTCCCATTTTTCTTTTTTATTTTGATTATCTTATGCTGAGATAATCTGAGAGTGGTGTGGGTTAAAAAATGAAATACAAGCTCTGAGTGAAGAGCACTGTGGTTCCATTTGACATCATGCCTTGTCTGTAGCCTTTATCTGGATTCATTTTTATGTGGTCTCAACCTTTTGAACACCATAAAATAACAAGTGTCAGGTGTTGGGCAGCAATTTACAGCAGGAAAAAGGTAAACACTGAGTGGAATTCCTGTGGCAAATGTTTTAGTAGTGGCCAGGGGGAAGCAGAGCTGCTGCCTCATCAATCCTGAATGGGAGAACTTCAGAAATGCTGCAGACTCTGATGTCTTTTTAAGTTGGATTTAATTTCAGTAATTAAATTCCCATTTAAAGTCTGCCAAATTTTTTACAAGGGCTGACAGGAAAAGAGGGAATGGCTCTAAGCTGAAGGAGGGCTGGGTTAGATGGGATATTGGGGGAAACTCTTCCTGGGAGGGTGGGGAGACCCTGGCACAGCTGCCCAGAGAAGCTGTGGCTGCTCCTGCATCCCTGAAAGTGCCCAAGGCTGGGCTGGACAGGGCTTGGAGCACCCTGGGATGGTGGAAAGTCAGAGTTTGAGCTGGATGGGCTTTCAGGTCCTTTCCCACCCAAACCACTGCAGGATTCTGTGACTCCATAAAACAAAGCCATGCCAGCCCTAAATCTCCCCCCAAGCTCCAATGCACACACATTGCTTGGTTTGGGAAGCTGTGGGAGGTGGCTGATGTGTAACCCCGTGTCCCTGTCCCTGTCCCAGGTACGTTCAGGCTCAAGTACGCCCCTCCCTCGGAAAGCCTGGACTCCACGGACTGAGGTTTCCCAGCCGGCACCGCCACAAAGCCATGGAGAGCGACGGAGATGGAACCACAGAACTGACACGTCCACTTGCTGTTAAGCTTAATGTATTTTTTAATCCAAAGGTGCTTTACTTTATTAGACTAGGTAGAAAATCTAGCTTAGGGGGTGCAGCCAACCCAGTTTTGATTGCCAAATTCAAGCTTTGTTGTTGGAACTCCTGACTCCGTGTCCTCGGACCGATGGATGGATGGTGGAGCTGGCCAGCTGCAGTTCCTGCTGGAAGTACAACATCCCCCTGTACTTTTTTTTGGCTGGAGAATGTTGCCACAATGGGACTTTTCCAAGGTGAAAGGCCTGACTCCAGGGCAGCTCTGTTCTGAGGTGGAAGGTAGGAGTGGCCGGAAGGACTTTGGCACCCCTGGGCTAGGTAAAATGTCTACTTTTTTTCAAAAGTGATCAGGCACTAATCTCTGGGATTTTTAAGGATTGCACTACAGAAGAATGTAAAACTCTTCAAGCTTTCTGCACTTTTAGCAGACAGTGTCACTCTGAGACCAGTGCAAGAGGCAAAGAAGTTCCAACCTTTACAAATTGGCACCAGCAGGCTTACGGGACTTAATTCCACAATAAAAATCCTAAAAAGTCTCTCTTTTCCCTTCCAAAAGAACACAAAGTTTCGGTTCCTTCTGGAAACAAACTCGTGCTTCATTGTCACACCTGTTACTAGCTAGTGCTGGCTTCCAGCACTGGAATAAACTTAGTTTCCAAGGGTCCAAGTCCCAGAGACTCCAGAGTCATAAAGGCTTCAAGGATATTTTCCTGTAATACACAAAACCTTTACGTCCTGTTACTGTATATAGGTCTCTTTCACAGAAACCTTATTATTCTGCTTTTGTAAATGAATTTTAAACCATCCTAAAAAAAAAAAAAAGAAAAAAATCAAACTAAGAACTCTGGCAGCAGAGTTAATAAGCTTTTTTTGCTTTACTTTATATAAAATACCCTTTGGCTCCTACCCCAGGATTCAGGAGTGGTGGGAGTCAAACATGTAAAAGGTAGTAAAAAAACTTCATTATTATCAAGACTTGGAAGGATTTCTTGTCGGCCTCCTTCGTTGCAGTAGGTTGTAGATGAGTAGCTTTGGTGTTAACTACTTAGTCCATCATTTGTGGGTGACAAATCTAAATTAGGACTCGAGAGGAAGCCAAACCCATCTCGAACTGCTAATTTGAAACACTTTGGTCCTGTCTGGTTGAAAGAAGATCCCAATCCTCATGGCTCCCCCCCCCGGGAATTTGACGGCATTAAATGGGTGAGGCCTCCTCTGTAAGAGTGTCTGACAGAGATATTTGCATCCTGTAATTTGAGAGACACCTTTAAAGTCTGAAGCCTTGTTTACACTTGGAGGAATTCCTTACAGCAGGATGCATCCATAGGATTTGTAGTGGAGCAGTGACTTGGGAAGTCCTCTGGGAGCAGCAGGAGGGTTTGGAGCTGTGCAGAGCTGCCCCCAGGAGATGGGGCTGGGTGAGGGGGGAGCTCAGCCCTTCCTGGGCTGTGCTCAAAGGAACATTCTGGGCCATCCCTGTGTCCCCAGCTCTCCAAGGGCAGTCTCAGCCTCGTGGGATCATCAGCATCGGGAGAGCCTCGGGAATGTGGGTGGGCAGAACCAAACCTGGCCAAGGGAGGGATCCAAAATCTCAATTTGCAGAACAGTTGGTTTAAACAAACAAACAAACAAACAAACAAAGATCCTTTTTATTGCTATGCAATAAGAACCCCCTGATTTGTGTATCCCCAGCCCAGCTCCCGCTCCCTGTTGGCTCTGCCTGCGTTTTGAGGACGTTCCCTGTGTTCCCATGAACAACCTTCAGACCTACAACACTAAAGGGATGAAAACTGACAATGCAATTTACTTTGCCTTAATGAGCTCGAGACAATGGTAGGAACAGTCTGTCCCACTGCATCATGCCCAAGGAAAACGTGCAGTTCCATGTTTACTATTTGCAGCTTTGAGGGTCTCTCCAGTGGCCTGGAACATGTGCTGAAAGCCAAACTTAGTGTTATTATTATTATTATTGTTGTTGTTATTATTTTTTTCACTTTTTTTAAAACAGTATTTTAAAATTGTATTTAAAGAAACTGTATTTCAACACACATGTGAGTGTTCAAAACCCTCTTGAAGCAGCAAAAAACAGCAGCAGCAGCAGCAAAAAAAAAAGTCATTTCTGTACCAGTTGTGTTTTGTTTTACTGCCCAAGGCTGGACACAGTTGTGTCTGATCTTCATCACAGAAAAAATCATATCAAAAGGACTGTAAAACTGAACTTCTGTCCAGCAAATTGTTTCATTCCTTTCTCCAGAGCTTTCTTTAGGATCCTTTCCTGTGTGTAGAGTTAAGGCTGATGTTTCCAGCAAACTGTTTCATTCCTTTCTTTGGGATTGTTTCCTTTGTGTCAAGTCAAGGCTGATGTTTCTTCAAGTGGCTCATGGCTGCATTTGGGTGACGCTTTGGAACGGTTGGCTCTGGGTTTGGAGTAAGATCCAATCCAGAAGGACCTGGAGGCAACACGAGTGTCCGAGAGGAAAATCTGGTGAGCCAGCAGCAACCTCAGAGCCTTCCCCAAATCCCAGTGAGTTGGGGCTTCAGACCTGCCAGTGAACACCCTCCACTCTGTACCCAGAACAACCAAAGTTGGTAAGTCCGAACAGAGCACCTTAATTCCATAAAATTATCCCTGATCTGTTCTTAAAAGGCACAAATCCGTCTTTTTACCCCTAAAAAGCAAGGCAGCTTGGGTTGGAATAGTAGAGTTCCAGCTGCCCTGCCTGAAAGAAGCAGTTCTTAAACCCTATTTTTGTACATGGAAAGATGGAGATTTCAAAGAATGTTATTTAGCCCTATCTTTGTCCTGCAAGTATAAAAAGAATTAATTCTCTAGATGGATTTCACTGTGGAATGGGAATGATTTTTCAGTGTGAAAGGGAAGGGAATCCCCAGCCATCTCCCTGCAGGGGCAGGGAGAATCAGTGAGGAGCCTTTCCCAGGGGAGGGAGCAGCAGCTGGTGCAGTTCCAGCTGCATTTTCCATTTGAAGAGGGAAAGACTCGAAATAGGATGGAATTTCCAGCCAACTCCTCCTCACCCTGCAAATTAAGCATTAATAAATATTCTGGGCTCGACCCTAATGGGGAGAGGAGAGAGGGAGGAGAGGGAACCGAGATATTGATCAGAGGGTTCTGCCCAACTTTTATTGGAAACTACATTTGAACCATTATTGAAGTTTATCAAACCTGGTTTTTATTCAAACCAGCTCTGTCACACTCAGCTTTTTGTGAAACCTTTTCATACCACGGTCATTAAATCTTGGCAAATTAAGCACCAGACTTCCCCCAGTAACAATCCAGCACCAGGCCTTGGCCATCCCCCCCAAATCCCATTTCCTGACCGGGCAGAGATATCCCGGGATGAGCCAGGCTGGGGCAGCAGGCAGAGCAAATCCTCCCCAAATCCTGCAGGGGAGCAGAGCTGTGCCAGAGGAACCTTTGGAGTGCTGGATTTGGGCTGGTCTGGAACACTAAATGGGATGAATGTGAGCAAATCTGGACAAAAATCCACGTAATGGAGCAAATCTGGACAAAAATCCACGTAATGGAGCGTTGGTGAGAGTAGGAATCACTTTGGCTGGTTGAGGCCCCACAGCTCTTGTAATAAACCCTTGGAATTACCCATTTGTTCCCCGAAATTTTCCTGATGTACACAAGAACTGTGTTGGTACTGAAGCAGAAAGCAAATCCTGTGTTTTCAAGTGCAGATTAACAGCTTCTCTTGGACATAACTTTCCATTAGGAATGAAGGAAATTCCTGCTCCATTTGAGCCATTTCTTTTACTTCGATCACTTCTAGTATTACAAATTCTGCATGTAACTTTATAAATATTTTAAATAGTTTTGTAAATATTTAATATTCAGCTAATTTGATTTTGAATTGTAAATGTCAAGTATTCTGGTATTGGGATTTTTATGTTTTATTATACTTTGTTAAAAGTTAAATTGTACATTTTTAGAATGTTTTTATCTGAGTAAATTTAATGTATGGAAAATAAAGAGTTAAACAGAATCCCTCAGCATTGGCTTTCATTTTAAAGGGATTCAGCTGTGTGGGGGCTTCTCCAGCTCTGGCAGTAGCAGGGAATTATTTTTAATTCCTTTATAATTATTTTGCTGTGAAAACGCCTAGGAATAACCACGCGAGCCGGAATTAAGTTGGGATGTAATCCATCCATATCAGCACTGTATTAATTTTAAAAAAGCAACATTTGTACAGGAATATCAGTCGATCACGTCGTAATTACAAGTACAGTTGTCAGTTATGAGTTAAACGAGTTCTTACACGAACAGAACTAAACAAGAGAACAAGCTGCATCGAAAAGTTCACGTCGGAGTAAAAACACAAAAGGACAATAAAAAACGGGCAAGGGGGCCCCGGGAAGGAGATGCATGCAAAGAGTGGAGGAGGTACAAGGTGGAGGAGGAGGAGGAGGAGGAGGCACAACGCGCACCCCGCGCGGTGCCAGGCGCTGTAGTATTGCTTCTGTCCCCGCCAGAGCCGAGCTGCGGCGACACCGGTGACACCGCGGGGATCCCGCCACGCCTCGCTGGACAGCACTAGAGAAACACAGGTTTGTCCCACGGGAGAGCTCCCCTCTGCACAGCCTGCTCCCTGCCCGGGACAAAGGAACCTCCAGCCGTGCCACAAATCATTTGTTCGTCAGCTCTCCCCGGCCCTGAGCTGCTGCTCCCCATTCCCAGGCCGACCTCCGGGCTAGGGGCGCGATCCTATGGATCACTGGAAGCCAGCTCAGATGAACACACAGGGATTGGGAATTTGTAACAGACTGGAGTTTATTTCAGTGTTACCTGTTGGGGTGTGTATTTTACAGTTAGACACTTCTAAAACTACGATAAAGCTGTGGTGTTTGGTATGAGTATTCCAGAAAGCGGCGCCGCCCCTGAGCGTGCGGCGCCCAAAAACCGGAGACACGAAGAGTTGTCCTTCCCCAGCTCACCCCAAGCACTTGCCTTAACTCCCTGCAGCGCTGACACGAGTCTGATGGAGCTGCAGAAGAAAAAGCTCCCCTTTGGAACATTAAAATGCATTTGCTCTCATGAGAAACCTTCCCATTTAAAACCAAAAAAATTTAAGGAATCGTAGGGAGATTTTCCCGCAAACTCACAGGAAACACTTTAGTTCCTCCCTGGTGCCTGTTTGATCATCAAAAGTCAATCGAGTGTCCCTTTCTCTGCAAGTGTCACGTGCACAATCGGGCTCCTTTCGTCAGGTCCAGACCTGTCAATGTGCCTGTGTGGAATATTATTAGGGCAGGTTTCAAAGCTGGAGGTGCTCGTCTGTACTGTTTAATAGTCACAAACAAGGCAAGGTGAGATGAGACACCTGCTAAAGCAAGACTATGCTAAGGACTGAGAGCGTAGGTGACATCCGGTTCTTTCCCTGGGGGGTGTGTGTGGGGAAGAGTGGGGGTGATGGCCAAGGGTCAACCCAAATCCTAGGCTAGGGCTGCTGCCGTGTCCTAGATGGAAGCCGGCGCTCCGAAGGTCTCCTGGGAGGCGTAGACCATGTAGAGGAAACCATCCTCGTCCTTCTCGCTCTCGTACACCTCGGAGATGGGCGTGGACACGCTCACCATGCTGTGCCCGTTCACCAGCAGGAAGAAGGCCTGGTTGGAGTTGAGCTGCAGGCGTCGCCTGGGAAGGGGTGAGGGGAAAAGGGGACAAAGGACAGATGGCAATGGACAGTGCTCAGTGACAGCAGTGAGTCAGAGCAAGGAATCAGGGAGTGGTTTGGGGTGGAAGGATTTAAATAAAGCTCATCTTGTTCCAGCCTCTGTCATGGGCACCTTTGCCTGTGTGTCCCCACCCAGCCCTGTCCCTCGAAACTGAATTCCTCCACTAAATCCAGGCTGGAGCCCTCACTCAGGGGAAAAGCTGCACTCCAGAAGGGCATTAAACGAGGGACTGGGAAGAAGCACCCCTGGCATAATCAGGAACCCTTGGCTTGCAGCTCACTGGAATGAAAACCCAGAGATCCTTGGGAAGTTTAAGAAAGACAGGCAGAGCTTCCTTGCAAAACCTGGGCAACTTTTACACTCACTTTGTCACCAGCTCTGTAAGGCCTGGGTTTGACCTCGGAGCATCTCACCCCCTCTCCTCCTCCCTCCCTCCCTCCCAGGAGAAGCGCGGTGGGAAGGGCAGGGAGCCACAAACTGCCTGGCACAGCTGATTTCTGGATTTCCCTTGATCATTCCAGCTCAGGGGAAATGGGTGTTCCTGCTGAACTGCCTCCTGCAGAGAGCAGCTCTCTTCCCACTTGATAAACCAAGCAACTCACGAGTGTGGAGCTGCCACCAAAGCAAGGAAAGAAGAGATCACAAGAGCTTCCTGCTGCTTCCACTCGCTGCTGAGGGGCAGCAGCAGCTGGAAACAAGGATTTATTTAGCTCCCAAGCACAGCCCTGGACAGGGACCTTTCCAAAGCCAGACTCTAATCACTCCAGAGACAGCAGGCTGAGGGAAGGCAGCAGCTCTCCAAGGTTTGGGAAGGATGAGCTTTGCTGTGCATCACTGGAGCTGGCTGAGGCCCAAGTCTGGCTGGTACCAAGTTATTTATTAACAGTGAAGCCAGAGAAAAAAGGTGGGAAAATCCTTCAGCCTGCAGTTAACCGCTTTGCCCAGGGCCTTTCACGTTCCTGAGAAACTCTGGAAGACTTAAGCAGGCTGGTTCCTGTCTCCAAAGCCCTGTTGCCTTTGTTCCTCCTGCAGGAGCTGGGATTTGCTTGTGAAGTTTTTGTTTGGATACTCTGGACCAGTCCCACAGCCTGTGGCCTCCACGAGGCAGCTCCTGCTGCAGTGTGACCATCACAAAACAAGCTCTGGTTTCTTCCCAGTCACCACTGGGGAACCCTTCCTAACCAACACTGCTGCTGAGCCAGCAGAGCTGCACTTGTAGCAGAACTTTTGACCACAGTTTTCAGCCACACAACTTCCACTCGGGGCTGTTTCACTCTGCCTTTCCTGTAAGCTGAGCAAGCAGCCAGGGCAGAAATGCTCTGGCTGAGCTGGTGTTTCCCAGGCCTCAGTGCTGTCACTGAGGGAAACTTCAATTCCCAAAAGATGCCAACAGCAGCACAGAGCTCTGGCTCCGAGCCCAAACTCCCCTCCCAGTGGGTGGGAAGCCACTCCTGAGGGGGGCTCTGTGGTAGAAGAGAGGAGGCATCCCAAAATATCCCAGCAGGAAGTGCTGGAGCCCTGGGCAGAAGGACCCATGTCAGACAGGGATTCACAGCCCCAGACTCCCTCCTACAGCTCTGGGAATGTTCTCCTGGAAGCAGGCTACCACCTCTCTTCAGAGTGGGGTTTTTCTAGCAAAGCAAAAGGAAAATCCTCCTGGATTTGTCCTAGTGCTCATTAGATGAATTTTCCATTTAGACCTCCCAAGTGCACCAGGGGTGGGGATTAACAGAGCATCACAGTCCGAGGTTGATCAGTTCACACTGGAATCCCAGCAATACTACCTGATAATTTTGATTAGCTCGCTCATGTTGACATGATCTGGCACCAGGAACTTGGTCTTATCCAAAACTGGAAGCTGCTTCTCTCCCTTGTACCTTTCAATGATCACCTGAGAAGAAACACAAAAAGCACAAGATGTGAAAGGCAGGAAGGGTCTGGTGCCCTCCTCTCCCCCATCCCAGCTCCATTTCCCTTCATCCATGAATGCAGCATCTCCACTCTGAAAAGCAACAATTCCTGGTTGGGCTCAATTATCTTAAAGGTCTTTTCCAACCCAAACAATTCTGTATTTCCATGAGAATCAATTTTATTCACGTGCTCCTCTGTTTGTAAGAGCCTCTGCACAGAGGGGTGACACACAGGGATTTTACAGCATTTTAGAAGAGTTCCTTTGCTGCAATCATTTAACTCAGCACTGAATTACCCAGCAGCAAGGAAATCCAAGGAAATCCAAGCCCACTTCCCTCTAACACAGGGCTGACCAGGGGGTTGTGCTGCTATAGAAGTCTGCCAGATCAAGCACTTTTCACTGGAATTTCTCCAGTTTCAGGCCATCTCTTTAAGAAATACCACTCCAGGTGACTCTGCTGTTCCATTCACCTCCCATGGTTCCTCTAACACATGAGAAAAAGCTACTTTGGAAGGGGTATAAACCCTCCAATTTCCAAATTAAGGAGAAAATTTCCTCAAGCACGCTCAGGAACCGGTAACTCTGCCAGAACTGCAGTGTAATAACCCCTTAATTCACAGAGAAACTGCAGATTTCCCAATTTAAGGAACACCCTGCCCAGCAACTCAGGGTAGTTCCTGCTTTTAAGAAGTGATCTCAGAGCTCGTGTGCTCCTGTTTCCAGGGCCATGTGGGGTTTGTTGATTTTCAGTCAACAGGAGCTACGTGACACCAGTCCCTTGGATCCTTTCCATGCTCACGGGGTCTGGCTGTGTTGATCTTAAAAAGCTGCACAGGTGAAGAGAAGTTGATTAACTTCTACCAGAGAAAGAGCCTTACATCAGTTGAAATAAATGCTGGCTCATTCTGGGTAACAAAGCCCCACTATTTTTAAGCAGTAGGTATTTCTAACAGCAGAATGGAGGATGTTGACAGCACGGGAGGAATTTATTATCTAGTGTGACATTGCCACCTTATCTCATCCTGAACTGCTAATGACAATAACGAGGCAGTGACTGGCCCAGCAAGACTCCAGGGATCCCACAGGGATAGCTGGGAGTTTGCATCACCCCAATTCCAGCAAGTTCCTCAGGTACCTCTGAATATTTGTCTGGAACCTGTCCACGGCTGACTTAAAGTGAGAGTTTTGCCATAAATCCCTGGCTTTCAGTCTGTGGTCACAGAGCTTGGGGACTATGGCTAAGTGGTCTCTGAAAGGTGAGTGAAAAAGCAATATTTGTCAGGAAACAGATTTGCAAGGAAAGCGCCTTTTGGGAAAATGAAACGTTCCAAAAAAGTCAGAAAATCCCCGCTGTGAAGAATTCCTTGTTCCTCTGCCCAACTGCACAGGGAAGCAGCAGTGGCAGCTCCAAGGTGGAGGAGTTTAAAGCCCCAAGGAAAGCTGAAAACCTTTTGGTTTCTGTTTCTACAGCAGCTTCTGTCAGTGAATTTGCTCAGGGAGTGGGGACAGTTTGCAGCAGAATTTCCACAGTGGGGTCACCAAACCTCATCACAGAGCCAAAGGCTGAGGGTCCCACTCAGTTCCCTCTGCTGAAGAACTCATCAGTGACAGAACACAATCCATGCCTTTTGCTTCTAGGATATTCTATTTTTGAGGATGCCATAAGTACAATAAAATACACTAAATGTATTTACACTAAAATACTAAAATGCTGCCTAAAACACTTAGGCAGCATTTGGAGCTGAGCAGCTGAAGAGTGACAGGGTAAGGGCTGATATCCAGTGTGAGCTGGAGAGCCCAGCAGCACTGCTGGAGACCTAAGCACAAACCCATTCCCAGGAGAAAAGCATTTCTGCCCTTCTCAGCACAGGCTGTGAGCAAATCTGCCTCTACACTCCTGTCTGCTCTTCCTGGTGAGCCTCTCAAGGCTCTTAATTCAGAAAAGAAAACCACAGAGAGAAGAGCTGAGTGCTCTGGAGGATCTCAGAGCTGGGCTGGGGTGTGGTTTTCTTCCAAGTTACAACACACAACTGCAAAACTCCGGAAACACCACATCCTCCAGCCCCTGTGAGCACCTTGCTCCACCACACCAGCTGTGAGAATTATTTCTTGAGAATGCTGAAATCCAGGCTTAGCCACCCTGAACAGCCACATTTTCGTTTGGTCTCCTCAGGACAGCTCTTCCACAGGTTCCCAACTGCTAAAAAGAACACGAGACTGGAAATTGAAGTAAAAAATTAAAAGAAATGGACTTACTGGTATTTTAGTGGGATGCTGATCCCGAATCAGTCGTACATCTTCCACTCTTTGTTCTGCCAGGGATTAAAAAAAAAAAAACAAACTGTTTAAACATTTGCAGTTAATGCTGTTATTTCCTTATTTCTCCACCGTTGAAGAGAGGGACCACGTGTCAGGAAAAGCCAGGAGAGGAAATTCAGGCAAAGCAATTTCCAAATGGGGCAGCACTATCAGGAGCAGAGCCTCTCCTGTGACAGCTGATCCCCTGCTCCTTAACACAAGGTGACAAGAGCTGCGTGCACCTGCCTGGCACTCCTAGAAAGTGTTAAAGGAGATCCTTTCCTGCCCACACCCCCTCACTTTCTGCCCACTCAAGCACACATTTAACCTCACACAGTTAAGGCCTCAAATTACACCACCCAAGTTAACAACTAAATACCCTGTGCTATTTCTGTCAGGTCCCAGAAGAGGAAATGGTCAACAATTATTTGAGCCCCGGGACTGGCCCAAGGCTGGCGGCATCAGCTTTCCTTGAGCTCTCTCACGTTACAGAATTCCAGGTTTTATTTTGACTCGGCCGCACCCATTGTTGCAGGAGCTGCTGGAGGGAGGCCCTGCCGGACCTACACATTTTGCCACAGTCCGTGCCAGTTTTCAGGAGAAAGTTCACCTCTCCTCAGACAGAAATATTAATAGAACAGATATCATGAGCCGGGCTAAAGTACACGGGGCAGAGTAAACAGCCCGGGTGCTTTCAGGGGCCGCCTCATCCTGTGTGTCCTCTGCCTACTTTCACATTCAGTGAACCCAATTTTAACCCGTCTGTTTTTCAGCGGGATGGGGCTTTCCAGGCTGTTTTCAGCTCCGACAGAGATGATTTATTTAGCGTTGCATCACGGCTCGAACACACACCTGCCTAGGGAGAGAGGCACTTAGGCCAGCTCCCCGTTGGAATGCTAATGGCAGGACACTCAGCAATAACATCCCTGGGTCTCCTCAGTCCGTGTTTGTGTCCAGGGAATAAATACATCCTCCTCACGAGCCCGGCAAGGAATGCAGCTGCCGTGAATCACCGTTTGAAGGTGCAGGTGAATCAAGCAGAACTCAGGCAGGGAGCACGCCAAGCCTTCACCTGAAAGCCACCCCACATCCCCAGCCACATTCCCACAGCCCAGCAGGAGCGCTTCAAGGGCAGAGAGTTCCACCTCGTTAAAATACTTCTTAAGATTAACCAGAAACACAAAAGATACGTGGAGAGAAGTGAGACCAAACATCCACCTGGCAAGCGCTAACTTTTCAGCTGGAGCAGGTTTGTTCGCAGCAGAACTCCCCGGAGTAGAAGGAACATAAACCGGGCAAATCATGGAGATTATTGTGTGTGGCATGTTCAAAATCAGGCCCCAGTCAGCCACAGATAAACACTGTTCTCTGACGACAGTAGTTGCAGTGGCAACTGCTTGGCTGCCATCCTAGCTGAACTTAATACCTGCAACAGAGGCTGCTGACAGGCGATGGGGTCAACAACAGTTTTGGAAGGCTCCGAGAAAAGGGGTGGCATAAACACAGACTTTTGTCAGATCAACATCCTCCCCTCTTCACTGCAGGGAACAGCTTACATTTACCACAACAGCCAAGGCAAGGGTGGGCACATCACAAAGCTCCCTTAAGCAGCTTGACTTTAACCCAAAGGCAGGAAGGAAGAAAGGAAAATCTGGATCAATTACTTCCACCAATTCCATCTCACGTACGGGATTTTATAGTTCATGCAGAAATAGGTTACGCTGCCACTTCGTGTTACCCTCGCAGCGCTTCAGCCTCCCTCACTGACACACATGGGCAGAGCCCGAGCCCTTTGATTGCTCCGGTCCCATCCTGAGCACGCACAGAAGCGTGGCACGGCTCTATCGAGGCTCTTCCTTCTCGAAAGGAGCTAATCTCATTTTCCCAGCCATCATTACACAGCTCTTTTACGATGCCCTGCTAGTTTTCAACAGCCAAACGGAGACAGGAGCCACACGCCCCAGCGCAGTCGCGGCTGCCCGGGTGGAGAATTCCTCTCCCCGCGCCAGGCACCGGCTGCCAGTGGAGCTTTAATTCCGCTGCCACTGGCGCACAGGCCGCCGGACACTGAGCAGACACCGGAGGGAAGGGCAGGCCCAGCTCCTGGCACACACGCCGAGGATGTTTCCAGGCTCCTGGGAGTTTTGCAGTCGATAATGGATGATGCCATGAAGAGATTTCCCCACCCCAAGCTCCTCTCTCAGCTCACCCGGGCACAGCGCAGCTGCCACCCCACACGGCGCCACACCACCAAACCCCCCTGTCCCGAACCGCGGTAAACAACCCCGGAGGACGGGCCGGGCTTTGACTCCGCCGCAGCCCCGAGCAGGCCGGGACACCGGGGCAGCCCCGGGCCCGCTCCGCTTGCGGAGCCCCGCTGTCAGCAGGACCCTCCCGGGGATCTCCGCAGCTCCCACCGCCACCGGCCCCCTCCCCTCCCCGGCCATCCCCCCAGCGCAGCCCGCCGGGGCCGGGAGCACCGACGGGCCTCACCCCGCCGCGTCCCTTCCCCGCGGCGCTCACCGAAGGTGCGGCGCTGCTTGAAGCTCTTCTCCGAGGGCATGGCGGCGTTCGCTCGGCCCGGGCCCGGCGGTGGCTCTGCGCGGCGGCAGCAGCGGACACCTCCGAGTGCCGGCGCCCGCCCCCCGCGCCGCCACGGCCGCTCGGCCGTCAGCTGACCCGCGCGTCACCGGCACGGGCGGGCCCGCCTCGCCCCGCCGGCATCTTGAGTGTGGCACCGGGACAGCGCCGGCATGGCCGCGGTGCTCCTCAGGGACACACGGTGCTGTGGGAGTGCCCTGGCAGTGTTCTCGCTCTGCGGCACGCAGCCATGGCCGCATCGGTGACAGGCTGTGTTCTCCTCAGTGACACAGCCATGGCCAGCTCAGTGCCAGGCTGTGTTCTCCTCAGTGACACAGCCATGGCCACCTCAGTGCCAGGCAGTGTTCTCCTCAGTGACACAGCCATGGCCGCATCGGTGACAGACCGTGTTCTCCTCAGTGTCACAGCCATGGCCAGCTCAGTGCTGGACTGTGTTCTCCTCAGTGTCACAGCCATGGCCGCATCGGTGACAGGCCGTGTTCTCCTCAGTGTCACAGCCATGGCGGCATCGGTGACAGACTGTGTTCTCCTCAGTGACACAGCCATGGCCACATTGGTGCCAGGCCGTGTTCTCCTCAGTGTCACAGCCACGGCCAGCTCAGTGCCAGGCCGTGTTCCTCCTGTGTCACAGCCATGGCCGCATCGGTGCCAGGCCGTGTTGTCCTCAGTGTCACAGCCATGGCCAGCTGAGTGCTGGACTGTGTTCTCCTCAGTGACACAGCCATGGCCATCTTGGTGCCAGGCCCTGTCCCTCAGTGACAGCCATGGCCGCATCGGTGACAGGCCGTGTTCTCCTCAGTGTCACAGCCATGGCCAGCTTGGTGCCAGGCCGTGTTCCTCATTCAGTGACACAGCCATGGCCACCCTGATGCCAGGCCCTATTGTCCTCAGTGAGACAGCCATGGCCACCTCAGTGCCAGGCCATGTTGTCCTCAGCGTCACACAGCCATGGCCGCATCGGTGCCCAGGCAGTGTTGTCTTCAGTGACACAGCCATGGCCAGCTGGGTGCTGGACTGTGTTCTCCTCAGTGTCACAGCCATGGCCACCCCGATGCCAAGGCCGTGTTGTCCTCAGTAACACAGCCATGGCCAGCTCAGTGCCAGGCTGTATTCTTCCTTAATGACACAGCCATGGCCAGCTGGGTGCTGGTCTGTGTTGTCCTCAGTGTCACACAGCCATGGCCACCTCAGTGCCAGGCAGTGTTCTCCTCAGTGACACAGCCATGGTTGCATCGGTGCCAGGCCGTGTTCTCCTCAGTGTCACAGCCATGGCCACCTTGGTGCCGAGCCATATTCTGTTTAGTGACACACAGCCATGGCCAGCTCGGTGCCAGGCTGTGTTCTCAGTGACACACAGCCATGGCCACACCAATGCCAGGCCATGTTCTCCTCAATGACACGGCCATGGCCACCTTGGTGCCAGGCAATGTTCCTCATACAGTGACACAGCCATGGCTACCTTGGTGCTGAGCCATGTTCTCTTTAGTGACACACAGCCATGACCACACCGATGCCAGGCCATACCGATGCCAGGCCATGTTGTCCCTCAGTGATACAGCCATGGCCACCTTGGTGCCAGGCAATGTTCCTCATTCAGTGACACAGCCATGGCCACCTCATTCAGTGACACACAGCCATGGCCACCTCAGTGCCAGGCAATGTTCTCCTCAGTGACACACAGACATGGCCACCCCGATGCCCTGCCATGTTGCCCTTCAGCAACAAAAAAGAACAATCTCCCCAGGAAAGCGGTGGATTCCCCAATTTTGGGCACTTTTAAGATTCAGCCGTCTTGTCTAGATGGTGCTTTTGCCAAGAAAGGTTGGGCCAGATGATCCTTGAGTTCCCCTCCAGTCTGGTATTCCACTATTCCATGATTCCATGAACATGCAGCTGTGGCCACCTTGGAGTGGCCCACAAAATCCCCTTCAACATGAGCACTTAAGCACTTTTCTCCATGCAAAAGTGCAAGTTCAGTGGTCTGCCACCAGTTTGCCTTCACATTGACATGGATATGTGGCAGAGTTTACATTTGAAGAACAACATTTTAGGAGCAGGTGCTCCAATTCTCTTGGAATCCACCCCCCGGTCTCATGCAGTTTGTGAGGAATTGATTAAATCACAACTTCAGTCACAGATACCACGTTGTGAGTAAAACTGCCCAACTGTTTCCTGCTTAGCAGCTTTCTGACACAAGCTGTTGGCTGGAGCCTTTCAGCTGCATCTCTTTCTCTCACATACGTTCCCGGCACCGTGTTTTGAAATTTAAGGATGATTTTGCAGCAAGAGGGTGACACAATCTCGCTGTACAATCCAAGGGACAGAGAGCTGCAGCCTGGATTGTCCTTAGGAGTACAGGGAGAAAGACAATTTTCTAACCATCTTAGAGATTATCAGTGTTTTTGCATTTTTGAGGTGGAGCGATGCATTGAAGTTGGAGTGAATCTGCACTCACACAAAGGAATGAGGGTTCATTACTTAATTTTGTGATTCAGGGTCACGCAGATCCAGTGGCCTGTCATTATGAGGCCATTAAAGATGTGACTAACAAGGAAATGCAGCCCTAAAGTGCGTGATTGTTCTGTCCATCACATCACCATCCAGGGATAGCAGGTGAGACATGGATGACCAGCAGAACACTGATACATCTGCAACTTAAACCAGCAATCCCAAATTTCTGCGTCAACAAAACTCTATTTAAATGAATAAAAAAAACCTTTTCCAGGCTGAGGAAATTCCACCATGCTCTCAGAATTGTGTCCAAGGGCTGAAGGCAGGAGGATGAGCCCTGGTGGAAGCACATAATGTTATTTTTGGGGTGTACAGGTGCGTCCTGGTGTCAGGGCTGACAGTTTGGGGCTCTGTGTGCCGTGTGCTTTGCATCCACAAGCCGACTGTTAGCAGGGCTGCAGCTCCGGCTGAAAGCATCCATATGGTGCTTGGGGAGAGCCACAATCAGAGTATCTGCTGACAGGCTGGGCTATCACATGCTCCTCTCATAAATAATCCGCAGAGACTGTGAGAAGGAAACTTAGATCCACACCGAGACTCGCCTGACCTTTCCCTCCTCAGCTCAGCCCTCGCCCGTGTCTGCGTGTCGACAGCACAGACAGTTGGCGAGTCTGGATTTGAGGAAGGTGTTAGGAGCAGTTGGAATGACAGCATGGACATAGCCTTTGGGATCAGCTCTGCCTCAGCACAGCTCCCCATCCCTGGTGAGAAAATGCTGCTTTGGAAAAGGCTTTGGCTTCAGGCTCGGCGACGGCGCTGGAACAGAGCCCTTCAAAAATGGAGCTGCAGAACGTTTTTATCCTGGCCTTAGAACACTTTACGAAGCATTTAGGCTGAGGAACAGGAGACATAACCCAAAGGGGACATTACATTGTCTTCAAATATGTAAAAGGTTTCTGTAGCAGGAGGGAATTAGCTCTTCCCTGCATGCTGCAGGACCAGGATGAGAAATAATGAGCTTAGAGCTTGGAAAAGGCCATAGAAATTAGGGACTGGGCTAAGGGTGAGAATTGTTGAGCATCAGAAGAAATTCCCTAGGAAAGAAATGGAATAATCACCTTTGGATGTTTCCTTATTTAATGAGAAATTAGTAAAACATCTGCTCTGAAGAGTTCAGGGAGAATCGTTCTGATCTCAGGGAGAAGGATGGGGTAAATAATCCCCTGCAATCCCTGTCAGCCCTAGTTTCACATGAGGCAAAGGAGATGTGATTTCCCAAATTCACAAAGCAGGTTAGAGCACAGGCTGGGTTTGGATTCCAGCTCAGATCCCCCTGTCTGCACCTAATACACCAGACTAAATACTAAGTAAAAAAAAAAAAGGCAAAAAAGGTTTTCCCAACTGCTCTATCCTCCACAAGGTTAGGTTGGTGTTTTTTGTTAAAAATCCAGCATGAACAGTGACTCTAAACTGTGACTGATATTCACAGCATTTCCCTTGGGAAAAACTCCCACTTTTCCTATTTTTTTCCCACATGCTCTGCCTCACAATGAAACGAGTGTATTTCACATTCAGAATAATAAATCATCCCCTCATTTTTCTGGTACAGCAGGGCTGAAAAGGCTTTTTTTTTTTCCCAAGGAACAGATGAAGCTGTTCCTCTGCAGTGCTGCACCCTTCCTGGAAGACAGCACTCAGTGTGTGGGGCTGGGAGCTCAGCAGCTGTCAGCAGCATTAAATTCACCAGGAACACGGAGAGAAAAGCCTCATAAAATAAAAGGAAGGACACCGTGCTGATAATAACTTGCATTTCAACCCGAATTAAAATACCTCCCCTCCGTTCTTTTCTCACAAATTGTTCTTATCGATCCAGCTCAGCTCAAGATTAATGTGGGTTTGCTTTTCTTATAAGTGTGCAGCAGCCATTACCCAGCTGCTAGTGGAGATTTTCAGGCAGAATCTGACTGTAGACAATTGTTTGCCATGCCTTAAAATTACTCTTCTGGGAAGTTTTCATCTTAAATTTGCCTCAAGATGGTGGCCACCCTTAAGAACAAATTCCCACATTTCACATTTCACCTTCTGAGTTAGGAGAACTTTAGGAAGAAGTGGTGAGAATGGCAAAATATCTGTTTTGGAGGTAAAAAAAGTGTAATTTGAGAGAAATGAAGCTAGATAGAAAACTCACATTTTGCCTGGGTGGGTTTTCTCTGAGGTCTAACAACAGCTGAGCCTGTCCCTCAGTGGGAACACAACACTGTCTTTTGGAATATCACATACTCTAGACTATTACACATGCTGGTTTTGGATGGTAAATCCAAGCTAACACACAGATGTGTGCAATGTATTAATAAAAACATCATTTTCATAGAATGTTTGGCTAAAAACTCGCTGAACTCCCCCTGCGTGAAGGATTGCCCAAGACATCATTACCGGGTACCATAACTGACATCAGTTCCTGCTGTTCCCGCTGTTCCAGCAAACAACTCTTGGCTCTGGGATCAAGTTTGAAATGGGAGATGTTGCTCTCACGAGGGAACACGGTGAATTGGTTGGTGTAAGCAGCAGTGAGTTGTGTTTGTGTACTGCTGCTCACTCAGAAAATCCATAACGTCTTGGCAGGCGGCAGCGACAGCGCGAGCGCGGGGAGATCGTGGAATAACACAGCGTGTAACAAGGTCTTCCCCTGATTTTTGATACTCCTAGGGCTGAAGCAATCCCCCACGTGTTCAAATATTAACTGAGTGCTACTGTGGTGCAGTAAACACTCTCCTCGCTGACGTTGAGAGGTTCTGTGAGCTGGGATTGCACAATGATCAGCACTCAGGAGCAGCACCCCCAAGACCTGACCCCTCCAGAACAGGACAATCCTTCTGTTATAAATGCATAGTATATAGTTGGCTTTTCACAAATATTAAAATGAGTACTGTATGTAGAATGTGAGAAGATTGTACTGTATTTTCTTTGTTAATAGAATTTAGAAATGTGATTGTATCTCATTGTGAGAACATTGAGGTCTATTGTTTAAAGATTGCTTCTGTTATCAGTATTTGTCTAAATAAAAATGACCAGAACTCCAAGAGAAGAATTTATAGACCTGTGTTATCAGATAGAATAGAGACACCTGAAAATGAGTCTGCTAGATAGAGGGGAAGAGGAGAAGTTAAGACTAAAACAAAAAGATTCTTACTCCAAAAGAATATTTGAATCATGCATGTGAATTTTTAATATGCATCAAGCAGATGTTTTTAAAAAGAAAACTTTTGTTAAAACGTGTGCTGCTGGCTGGTTCTGTGCCAGGCACCCTCGGCCGAGAAAATGTATTTTGCTTTTATCTCTCCTAATTGTCTATTTTCTTAATTTTTTTATTAAACTTCTAAATTTTTCCAAAAAAGTGAACCTCGTTTTTCACACTTCTGCCAGCTGAGCTGCTTCAGGTGTTGAACAGAACTAAATTGTTCAGGCTGGACTGGGGCCAAAGCTGGAGGGGCAAGAACTGCTTGTGCCAGAAGTGCTGTGACATCTTGGGTCACTCCAGGCACTCACAGCCTTTAGATCAACTGATTCCTCATGAGGACAGCATGTTCAAGAAAGATCATACCCTCCTCCACAGATCATAGAATCATGGAATGTTTGGGGTTGGAAGGTTGGAAATGATCTCAAAGGTTTGGGTTTGGAAGGGACCTTAAAGTCCATCCACTGCCACCCCCTGCCATGGGCAGGGACACCTTCCACTATCCCAGGTGGCTCCAAGCCCTGTCCAGGGGACACTTCCAAGCATGAGGCAGCCACAGCTTCTCTGGGAACCTTTTCCAGGGTCTCACCAGCCTCCCAGGGAAGAATTCCATCCCGATATCCCATCTATCCCTGCCCTCTGGCAGTGGGGAGCCAATTAAAGAGAGGGCACCGAGCTCTGCTCTAAAGCAGAAGGATGTAATCACTTCCTGAGCCATCAGCAGCTTTTCTGCAGTGCTCTGGATTTTCCCTGAAGAGCCCAGCCTGTCCAGTGGTGTTTATCCTGCAAAAGCTGGTGAGATCAATGTCCACAGAGAAAGCAAGGAAGTGGGAAATCATTCAGGACAAGAAGAGCTGCTTTCCAGCTTAAAATATACACATTACAAAAACCAAAGCAAAACTCTTTGGCCTTTCTGTTGGGATATTCTCTCTTTGATGTGTCCTCTTTCCAAGGAAGGGAGCAGTTCTTTAGGAGGCAGGAGGAGTCTTTGTTTTTTATTACAAAGCAGAAATCTCAGTGCAGGCCCATGCCAAAAAAACATGCTGCAAATACTCTCTGTGGCAAACAGGGCTTGCAGAGAGGATTTGTTCATCTGTCTCGGCCTGCCTTGCCATACTTTTCTGTCCCTCTTGCCAAATGGAAAATAAATCATTCTCTCCTCGCTGTTCTGGTTATAATTGGCTGGATATGCCATCAGCTGGCTCAGCCCTGCTCAGAGCCTGGGAAGGCGTAAACACTTCCAGGATTACAGAAAATGAGGACACTAACTTTGGGACCCATCCAAAGCCCTTTAGTGAGCGTGAAGACTAATTGACTACAGTGAGAGCTGCATCAGCTCCTTAATTGCTGAGGGGAAATGAAACAACAACGTTTCCCCTTTTGCTACATCCTTTTTCAAGAGCCCTGTGGTAAGGGCTGCGAGCTGCCTGCCTGAGACAGCAGCACTGCAAAGCTCCGGGCCATTACTCTGGGAATGTTCTCCAAGGAAAGCGCTCAGACAGTGCCACAGAGGATGGGAGATGATGATAACTTTTCCTGTTTTCCCTGCTGTCACAAACAAAGCTGGTTGATTCAGATAATGGATTTGGTGAGATAGGGGAGAAAGCAGCAATTTTAGACTTTGATGACTGAAGTTGAAGGTGATATTCAGTTATAACCACCCTGTTGTGCACCAGGGGCCTCAAGGACCTTGGATGTGCCCAGGCTCCAAAACTTTTGTGTGTTGCTGCACAAGAACAGCACTGGAAACTGGAGACAGCAGTTTTTTCTCCTGTCTGATGTGATGAAGGGCTGGGATTCCCTCACTCTGTCCCGTTAGAAAGGGAAACTTGGTCACTCAGAGCACTGGGAGCTTTGCCTCAGGCTTTGCTGGGCTCTGGGTGACATCAGTGTGGGATGGAGGTGGGCACTGCCAGACAGACTTTCCCCTTTGCCCTTCTTCATCTGGAGGAAATCAGCACGGGGCAATGGAGCTCCGTGGGAATTGGCATGGATTTGTGATGGGCTGTCCATCACAGCCCTTCCCAGCCCTGCCTTCTGCTGGGTTGGACTGGAAAAGGGGTCAGTGGGCCAAGGGGATGTCTGATGGATGAGAAATGTGGCTCAGCACCCACGGAGCCAAGATTGTAGGGTAAGGTTATAGGGGTCAGGTGGGTGAGGGAAAGCAGAGAAGGTTTTAGGGTGATTAAGCAGCAGGAGCATTCAGTGGAAAAGGAGAAAGAATAAAAGTTCAGATAAAAATATAAAGGCAAAAGAGGAGAGAGCATGTGTGTCCTGTAGACTGCTGTGTTCTGCTCCAGGCAATGTCACCCAGGACATCTTTTGTTTCATTCACACGAAAATCCTTGCCATCAGTACTTTCCCCTGTCCCCTCCGTGAATCCATCAGTTCCCAAACAAACAGACATGACAAGGCCTTCGAGAGCTGTGTCAGAACCTTTAATCACCAGTTGAGCAAAATGTAACATGTGGGAAAAGCCACGTGATTCCCTACAGGTGGAAAACAGCCGTATTTCCAAGGATTTGATGTTTGGTTTACATGACTCACTGCCCATGTGCTTTGGTTTGGATGCTTGGAGGAGCTTTTTGTAATGTAATCAGAACTGTGGGCACTAAATTTGTCCATCACTGAGGCCCCAGAGGATTAGCACAGCACTAAAAGTGACACCTCATCCTGCACGTGGGCAGAGTTGGAGGGCGGAATGCAGCGGTTCAGCCTGGGAGCATTTACTCATCCCAGGGTTGGAGAAATGTTGTTTGTACCATGAGCCAGGCAGCCTGGACTCGGTCATGTCATCATCCCATATCCACAACCATCCAGATCCTTGGGAATCAGGGTTTCCTGGCCCCAACACCCACAGCTGCCCATCAGACCCTTGGCAAAATCTGTGGGCAACTCGAGCATCTTGTCTGGTCTGGTGAGATGCAAAAGCACTGTGAGAGTAGGACAAGGAGGGTGATTCTTCCTTCTTCTCTGCTCTCATAAAACCTCATTGGAGCACAAAAGGATGTGGAGCTCCTGGAGAGAGTCCAGGGAAATGCTTCAAAAGCTGGAGCCAGGCTGGGAGAGCTGGGGGTGCTCACCTGGAGAAGACAAGGCTTCAGTGCCCCTGAAGAAGCTCTGGGCCTTCTGAGCCCCTTCCAGCACCTAAAGGGTCTCCAAGAGAGCTGGAGAGGGATTGGGGACAAGGGGTGGAGGGACAGGACACAGGGAATGGCTTCCCACTGCCAGAGGGCAGGGATAGGGAAGGAATTGTTCCCTGGGAGGGTGGGGATGCCCTGGCACAGGTGCCCAGAGCAGCTGTGGCTGCCCCTGGATCCCTGGAATGTCCAAAGCCAGGTTGGACAGGGCTTGGAGCACCCTGGGACAGTGGGAGGTGTCCCTGCCCATGGCAGGGGTGGAATGGGATGGATTTAAGGTCCCTTCCAACCCAAACCATTCAGGAATTCTACGGCATCCAAAGGTCTGTTCCTCCTTCACCCTCTGCCAGCCCCTCGCTCTGCAGAGCAGCCTCCCTGCAGCGATTCTCGTGGGCGATGCTCTCAGACTTTCTGCATCAATTCAATCTCTGTTTTCCCGTCTTCTGCCAGTTTGGGGATTTGTTGCTCGATTGTCATGGCGACTGCAGCCGTGGGACCCTCGCTGAGGCCCCTCCATTAGGATTCAGGGCAGCACTTCAGCCAGCATCACTGGGGACCCTCTTGTGCTGAGCACTCTCTGAGAGCAGAGAGCTCATTCCGCTGCAGAAATCCCAGTTGAACAGCATCTCTTCACAGCAGAACGAGGCTGGCTCTAATTTTTGTTAATTATGTGGAAGCAACTTGATTTCCTCGCGAGCCTTTTGTCAGTGCAGCCCTCACGGTCTATTCCTGGCCAGCAGAATGAGGATGCTTAGGAACCCCAAAGGACTCTGCAGCTGTTTTGCAGAACAACATGGAATAAAAAGGAGCCATTTCCAAAATGAAAAAAAAAACAAGCCAAAAAAAGACAAACCCCAAGATGATTCTTGTGGAACAATATGGGAAAGAGGAGCCATTTGCACAAAATGTGAGGTCTGGCTGGCATAAGAGCAGGGAAAAAAACGAATGAGGGAGGGAAAGCAACGAAACAATCCAAACAGGTGCAGAAAAGGAGATTTGTGTAAGGAAAGAGGTTTCTCAGGCAGCAGCCCGGGAATGGCGGTGAAGACGCGAGCGCCGAGAAGGGCGCAGGAAGGCGGGGGCACAGGGACAAGTGCCCTGCGCGGGGCGGCAGTGTTCGAGGAGCCTCGTTAGCGCAGTAGGTAGCGCGTCAGTCTCATAATCTGAAGGTCGTGAGTTCGATCCTCACACGGGGCAAAGATGGTTTCCTCCTTTTTTTCTGCCGCAGCCAGCCTTTCCCAAGGGAAGGGGCTATCCATTTTTTTTTTATGGAATCGGAGCAGGAAGCGGGACGAGACGCGGCGAACGCGCTCCCAGCCCTGCACCGGCCCGCAGCGCGCCCCGTTACCGGGCACCGGCCCCGCCATGCGCACGGTCCGCCCGCCCACTACGGGGCGCGCCCGCTGGCTGTGTCGGTTACGGAGCAGCGTCCGCGCAGCGTCCGCTACCGGCGGGGGCTTGGCGCGGCTAGATGAGGCGGCGCTGATTGGAGGAGCCGCGTGATGGGCGTGTCCCAGCGGAGGGGCGGGCGGTGCTGGTTGGCGGGGCTTTGTGGTGGGCGGGGCCAGAGGCGGGCACGGTGGCGCGCCCCGGAGCCGCGGTCAGAGCGGCGGCTGCTATGGCGGTGTGCGCACGGCTGTGCGGAGTGGGGCCGGCCCGCGGCTGCCGCCGGCGCGGCTCGGCGAGGGAGCAGCGCCGCGGCGCCGCCGACAGCGAGCCTGACACCGATACGGACCCCGAAGAAGCGGGAGGTGGCTGCGTTACGGAGGACGAGGAGGCTGTGGAACGCATTGAGGGTGGGCGGCCCCTTCCACCTTCTGTCGAGGCCGGCCCGGCCGGACGGGCCCCGCTGTCTCTGTTGGAGCTGCCCCCAGAGCTCCTGGTGCAAATCTTCGGCTCCCTGCCCGGTACCGACCTGCCCAGCCTGGCCCGAGTCTGCACCACCTTCCGCCGCATCCTCAGCACCGACACGATCTGGCGGCGGCGCTGCCGCGAAGGTACCGCCCGCCCCAGGGGCTGCACGGCCCGGGGCTGAGGGGGAGACGGCTCGGGGGGGGCAAAGGCAGCGGCCTCGAGCGTGCAGGAGAGCACGGAGAGTGCGAGAGGGGTCCTGAAGAGCTGGGGCCGAGGGGTGCAGGACAGAAATACGATTTGGGGGTGCGGGCTGTGGGGCTCGCAGGGCTCCACATGTGCAGGGAGGAGAAGCGGGCACATCTCGGGTCCCTTGGGACGCGGTCTGTCGGTGGTGGCACTTGTGGCAAAGGGCATCGAGCTGGGGTTGTCCCCCGGAGGAATGGGATGGGAGCAGGCCCTGGGAGGTGATGTCTCCATGTAGCGTGTCCTTGGGGGAATCCTGAGGGCGGGGAATGCTCAGCCCCTGCACCAGGGAAGGAAGGGGGTCCTTGGGATTCCTGGTGCCGTGGAGACACGGGGGATACACCGGGAGCGGAGGCCGGGCTTGGGTAAGAGCATCCTTTGGGGAAGTGCAGAGGGTTTCCACATTAGTGTGTGCGTTTTCCAGGAATGGTGCAAAGATGCTGTGCTGAATAATGTGAAAGCCTGGGAGGTGTTTTTTTTTTCCTCAGCTCTGCTCTGTGAGGCTGCAGTTCTCCCTCGTTACTTCTCATCCTTTTCTTCCTGCCGCTGTGGCTCCCTGTCCTCTGTTTGTTATTTCAGTCCTGTCCCACCTCCCAAGGTCTGCCTTGCTGTGCTCATCCTCTCTGCAAACGCTGCCATCCTGCCAGGTGCTCCTGCTGCCAGCACATGAAGTCATGTGTATTTTCCTGTTTGCTTTCTGTTTTTAATACCACTGAGGGCACGGGGATAAAAGATTTGGGAATGTCAGTTGGCTGCCTGCAGTGGGATCAGGTGGAATGCCTGGAACCTTGCAGGAAGGAATTCGTGCCTTATCAGCACTATCCAAGAACCTTTGGACAACACAAAGGCTGCACCTGGAAAATGTGAACCAAAGCATTATTTTGTAATTCAGCATTGTCACAATAATTTAACATTTCTTTTAGGAGACAGGCCATTGAAATGGTGATAATTCTTTCCTTACACTCCTGTAGTAACATGGAACCCTCATGGATGTTTGTGTGTTTGATAAATGGTTTGCAAAACTTCACTGATTAATTATTTTAATAGGTTGTGATCCTGGCAAAATGTGTTTATAGAAATCTGAGTCACTTTTAACTCTAGGCTAAGTTGGCTTGTAAAAGACCCACTGAATTAGGCCTGATGGGGATTTACATTTATTTATCAAATTCATGTCTGCTCCTTGGATTTTCTTTCCAATGGATAAGGCAATGTTCAAAAGCTCAGCTGAAATTTAGGGAAATGAAGGAAACTTTGGAATTTGTATGGCTAAAACTAACCTGGACAGGAAGGGAAGGTATCAAGACAACACTTTTCTCTATGGCCCTGAGCTAACTACCAGGTGAGAGGTGTATAAACCAAATTTTGATTCTTTTTCCATGTGATTTCTCCAGTTTCCCAACATATCCATTCCAGGCAGTGTCAGAGAGTGCTTTGGTGGCTGCTGGTGTGGCTGAGGAGGATCCTGTACCAAAGGCAGCTGCCCAAGCTGTGCTGAACAGATAAGGGGCAGTTCCTGGCCAGAATCTTCCTACCATGGTGAAACTGATCCTGAATCTTTTAACCAGCTCTGGTTTTCCAGGCAGTTCCTCTGCTGGACTTCTCAGGTTGTTTGTGGTGCTTTGCATTGCTCTGCTGACTTTGAATAGTTGTACACATGAGTATAAAATTGGGCATCATTTTATAGGTAAACATCAAGTGTTGGTAAAAAAATACACATTTAAAATTTAAAATATTCTGTGCTGTGTTTCTGCACATCCATACACTGGTGACTGTGTGATAGTCAAACATAAAATGTCATAACTTTTTTTTATTTTTTTCCAAAAAACCAGTTCCCTTATGAGGTCAGTGTTTAAGTGTGTGTTTGTGTCTGCCTGAGTCTTGTTGTGAGGCTGCATGTGCTAAAAACAGCACAAGAGCACGTGTGCCTTGCTGGTTTATTCACTTTGCAGCCTACCAGTGATCATGGAATCACAGAATATCCCGAGCTGGAAGAGATCCACAAGGATCATCCGAACCCAGCACGATGTTCCAGAAGTGACTGGGAAACTTCAGCTTGGTGTCAGCTGTGCAAAAACCACTTCTGTTTTTAGGAATTCACAGAGGCAGGAAGGAATCCTGAAATAATCAGAGCAGGGAGGAGCTTCTCTGGGAGAAGCTGTTGTTGCAGGGCTTTGTTTTGGCCATTTTTTCCCTTCTCCTTGGACAGGAGCAGCCTGGCTGTGGCCCAGGTTGGATGTCTTGCCCTGCTCTGGGCCAGCCCAGCTGTAGATTAATCTGAAAATATTCTGTGATTATTCCAAGTGTCCAGAGCTCTGCCTGAAAGTGGAGAGGCTTTTGCTGCTGGTGGAGAACTGGGAGAGTGTAACTGGAATTGTGGAACACTGACACGACTGTCAGAGCTGTTGTCCTTTTATCATTGCAACAGTTTGGGGTAAACAATGTCTCTGGATGGCTTCCTTGGCAAGGAGAGGGTTGCAGTCACTTCCATGTTTTCTATAAATAGGAGATTGCTGATCTCTGCAGCAGGAGCAGAATTAAAGCTCGTGTCACCCTGGCTGGTGGCCTGACCTACCTTGATTAACACTTTATAGTCCATTTTTAATTTCTTTCATCTTTAACCAGAACAAGTGCAATAGCACTCCTGGGAACACACCAGTAATGCAGAATAACCAGTTCTAGAGCTTGGAGGAAAAGGCTTTTGTTTGTGAAAACAACCTCCAGCAGCTTTGGGGCCTGCTGGAAAATGCCAACCAAGGTGCTGAAGTTTGTGATCTTCAGGTGGTGTGGAAAGAGGAGGGAAAGAAGGGTGGGAAATGTGGTTTGTACAGTCAGTGAGGAGATTTTTGGGTGGAGTTCAGCTCTTAAAAGACTCCAGTGAATCCATGCAGGAGTTTGATGCACAAATGCTGCCACAACAGGAACCATTTCTTGCAGTGCTGTGCCCTGGTGAAAATGCCTTTCATAACTCACAAGGCTCCAACCTTGCTTTGTGTGAGGTGAAAACTTTGTGTAGTGTGTTAGTCTGTGGTTTTCTTCATCTCTGTGACCTTTCCTGGCTTTTAAACTCCCAACTTGGCAGTGGTTGGCTGTTCCTCACTGCTCAGCACTCTCAGCCACCCTTCAGAGAGCCTCAGACCTGTCTGCAAGCTGCAAACTGCCCATTTTCTGCTTTAGGGTTTCCCCAAATATTTGCATTTATTGCAGCTCAAATCTCCTTTTCCTCAATGGTCACCCCAAGCCTTCCCCTGGAAGAAGTGTTTGGGTGAGGACTGGGTGTGTTTTAATCCAATTTCTCAGCCTTTGGAAACAAGAAGCCAATCCCAAATTTGCCCCACCTGATATTTCAGAGCTGCTAACCTGAGAACCTCCCATTTCTGGAATAATCTGGAATAATCCAGTGAGTTTTTATCCTCTCTGTTCTGTGCCCAGCCTCGTGAATGTGCATTTATCCAGGGATAAGTGGAAGATTTGATTAGCCAGGACACAGTGGAAGTTCAGTAATGGTGCAGGGGGATCCAGCTCTGCCAGACATCCTCATTTCCTCAAAATTATGATGTGCACACACAGCTTCCAGCAGCTCCCTGCTGTTGGGAGTGGATATTTCCCTTCCTGCTGGGAAAGGCAGCAGAAAAACAGGAATTTGGGCTTTGATGTGAGCACAGGGGAACTTCCCAACCTGGGATGGAAGAGCCTTGCTTGTTTTTAAACTCCAGAGCTGTCCATGCAGGGTGAAGGTGACACAGCTTCTTTTGGGGGAGGAACAAGGAATGTGAGGCTTGGAAGTGCTGGGAGCAGGGCAGGGAATTAATGCCACTTGCAGAAGTATTTGTGCAGCTCATACTAAATGGAGATTGCTTTTCCAAGTCCTTTAAATTCCCATGCATGTGGCCATGGAAACAGCAGCGTGTCCCTGTGGTGGAGAAATCAGCACTCCTTAAAACCTTCAGCTTTTCCAGCTGGTCAGTGGGAACTTGAAAACCAATTTCCATCCTTGCTTTGGAAGCAGGATTAAGTAGCCATTTTCCAAAGGTGTGAATTTCGGTGACTATTAACTCCTTAAAATAAAAATACTTTACTCAGTGAGCTACTGCACTGAGATACATTTCCTTAAAATAGATTTAATTGCACTGAAGTGGAATTTTCCAGGAAGCTCAAGCCCTTCACATCTTTCTGGGAAAGGGATTTCTGTTCTCTGTGAAGAAAACCTTACCAGTTTTATTTTCCTCTCATTATCTTGAAGCTCTGCTTGCTGTTAATTTATGTCCCTCTTGCCTTCTGGGTTAAAAGTAGATGGCCTTTCTTGCTTATGATGTTTGGAGGGGTTTTTTTTAGGCACTGTGAGCCAAAAGATTGATTTTTTCCCATAAAATGGCCATGCTGGTGTGAGCAGCTGGGTCAGAAGAGCTGCAATAATGCACTTATGGAGCTCAGCCATCACTGGGGCATTTTCACCCACTAAAGCTGTTTGCTGACCCAAACAGGATAAGAATTAGTTATAAAATAAATGTTAAATCACATTAGGATGAGGTTATTTTTTTCTTGATAATACTTTTTAAGCTATCTAATGACAAATAACATGTACCAATACAGAAACCCTAATTTTTTATTCAAAGGAATTTGTTATTTGAATTTTTCTGGGTAAGATTGGAATTGCAACCACTCTAATGATGGTTTGGTTTTCATAAAAATTTCACTGCAGTTCTTTAATGGTGATTTGGTTTTCATAAAATTTCACTGCAGGTTGTCAGTGAAGCTTTGACATCAAATCCCTCCCCACCCTGTTATTTGGAGGTAACTGCTGGTGAGGGATTTCCCACAGCACTCACTTGGGTGATTTATGGGTTAGGGAGAAAGCTTTGGGAAAAATCAGCACCTTCTGTGGGAAGAGGGAATCTCTTGGTGCTTGGAGATTCCATTTGGGAAGGATCCTGCACGTGTCTCCTCCTTTTCCCATGCAGTATAAACCCTTCACTGTCCCTGCAGTGCTCATGGCTCCTCTCCTGGGGCCAGGTGAGTTTTATTTACCTGCCTGTTCCCAAGCCACGCTGTTCCTGCCCTTTCCCAAGGACTTTCCAGCCAGCTGGGGACATCCCACGCTGTTCCTGCACCCCTTGGATGTGTTTGCTCTCACGTGTAGGGCAGTGCTGGGGGGCTCTGCATTCCCAGGCTCCCGTGGAGCTGTGCATCCATGGATCTGGCACAGGCCCAGCACTGAATGCTTTGTTTGTGTGCTGGGCTGCTCTCCCTGCGAGCTGAGCTCGTCTGCCCTCTGCTAATTGTGCTTCCTCAGCCCACCTCGGGCTGGAGAACCCTCAGAGCTTCCTCTGGCTTTGCCTACGGAAGTCAGCAGGAATTCTGCCACTGCCCTTGGCTGGGTTTTGATGAAGGGCAGCGTGTTTGAAATGAATTTATTAATTTTGTGCCCCTCTCACCTTCGCTGCCCTTGCTGCTTACCCAGAGTGTGCAGGTTGTGTATTCCCCTTCCAATAAACCCTGGGTGTGCTCTCTCATCGTGTGCTTTTATTTATAGACAGGAGGGGGCTGAATTAATTCAGGGAAACTCCTGCTCTTCTCCTATTTGCAGCCTGAGTTCTCTCCTGCAGCATTAGGTGGTGCTTCACAGCCACAGTTGTTAATTCAAGGGCGCTCAGCTGAGGGTAAATTTCATATTTAATGCCTTGATGAGGGTCTGCAGAGATAACATTTTTGTGTCAAATATCTGGCAGGTGTTTGTGCTGCTGAGCAAAGCTGCTGTTTGATCTGTGCTGTTGATGGCTTTGATGTCAAGCAGGGCACTTCTCTGTACCGAGATCTGTCAGGGTCACTGCTGCAGGGTGGCATTGTCACTGCTGATTTTTTGGGAACTCCCTCCTCTCATTTCCTCCCTCTGCTCTTCTGAGAATTTCTGGCATTGAGACATTAGTAATTGCTTTTATTTTTTTGAAGTTTCTTAGAAGTTTGACATCGACTTCCTGAAAATGAAAGGAGAGAATCTCATTTTCTGCTTCAAAGCTGCTCCGAGATCTCTGACTCCCTTTGTTTTTGGGGGGGCTCTGGAAGCAATCAAAGGCATCTGACTGTACAACAGCCCTGTCTCAATCTGATCTGCTTTAAGTGTAACCATATTTGTACATGCTGGGGTCTGTTTTATGTCTCTATTTCATTCTTTTTCGAGCCTGTGACCTTTCCTTTAGGATCCTAATGAGCAGTTTTCCCTGTCGGGTACCTCAGTGAGAGCAGATAATTGCAGTGCACAGCAGTGATTTGCTGGGAACAGGCACACAATCCCAGCTGGAATGGGGATGTCTCCCACATTTCACACTCTTCCTGGCAGAGGTGTGAGCAGCTGTGACTTTGCTGGGTGTTTTTGTTGACATTGTGAAATGTCTTGGAATCTGCAACAAAATCGCATCCAGTTCTAAAGCAAAAATCACATTCCTGGTTTACTTTGGCAGCTTCAAGAAAGCACAAATCAGATCTCAGTAGCTGATGTTGAGACTCTGGGTGCAAACATTTTTGTGCCAGGGTTGACCCTTTTTTCCTGTGTTGTTGCAGAATATGGGGTGTGTGAAAACCTGAGGAAGCTGGAGATCACGGGAGTGTCCTGCCGAGATGTTTACGCCAAACGTGAGTGGTAGAGCCAATCCAAATCTTCCTTAATACCAATTTTGAGAGCACAGAAATGTTGAATATTCATTAAACTTTGATGGCAGAAATTATTCAGACTGACTTGCAGGGGTTTCATGGGGAAGTTGACACATTTGGGGATTAATTTAATACCAAGAGTCGGGATTTCCGTGCCTCCCAGTCCTTTGGTGAGAAAAAAACATAGAATTTAATTTTTTAATGAAGAGTACTGAGGGTTTTTCATCCTGTTTTGCCATTTTCAGATCTTGCTAAGGAATTAACAGGTATTTTCATTAAGCCTTCATCTCAGTGAAAGGAAATGGCTGTAGGAGACTGGGAAAGGGATGAGCATTCCCTGCAGGAGGTGTCAGTGAGTTTTGGGAATGTCTGTGGGTGTGGGACCCTTCAAAACCCTGAAGTAGGAATGACCAAGTATTGATCTTAAAGCTGGGAAGAAGAGCAGGTAGAAGGAGTTTAATCCCATCTTTTAATAGATTTGCTGAGCATCCACAGCAAAATGATTTCATCTCCTAAAATCTCTCTTTCCCTATTAAACACTACACTAGGGATGGAACTGCCTCATTTTCCTGGCTGGGAGGGCTGAGTGATGCTGAGCCAGCACACAGAAGTCCCCTGAGAAGTCCCATTAACCCTCAGTTCTTCCCTTAATTCCCATTTAATCCCATATCTTTGTGGGGCTCTGGTGTGGTGACAGCCACGGGGCACATACCAGGTCACATTCAGCTCTTCATTGCCATTTTTAGGTGGGACAACATCTCCTCATGACCTGTAGTCCTTTTCACCATATAACTTCCACGGTTCAGAGCTCCTAAAGTGATATTTAGTGCTTTTCATGCACAAGTTGTGGGTAAAAATGGCTTTAGTGGCTCAGGACAGTGGTGACTCTCCAGCCCATGGCTGTGGGCAGGGAGGCTGAGGAGAGGGCAAACCTGTGGGATATTTTCCTCAACATTCCCACTGTTTCCAGGTTTCCAGAGTGTAATCAGTTTGTTTATTTGATAACCTGTAATAAATCTGTCTCACAGAGAAGTTTCCATGAGTAGTTTCCAAATTCATGGCATCATTAGCAAAGGGTCACACTTGATGTGTGAGAAGCACCCCTGTGATGGTTTTTCCTGCACCTCTGTGTAAGGTCTGTGTTTGTATCCCCCAGCAATCCCAAACAGTGATGGTTACTCCAAAGTGGGAATGCTTGGCAGGTGTTCCTGGCTTTCAGGATTCACCATCTCAGCTCCTCAGATTCTGCACTTTGCCCTGTGCCAGGAGCAGTTTGCTGGTGGTGTCACCCCATTTTTGCCACCATCCCATAAACCTCTTTAATTGCAGAGGAGTTAATTTGGGATTACTGCATGGACTTTTCCATTCACTCAGCCTGCTTCTGTGAGAAGTGGGGTGGGAAAATGGGAACTGAGCTCAAATGCCTGAAAGCAGAACTAATCCAAGGCCTGGGCTGCTGTCCATGGAGTGACTTGGTCTTCTTGAGGCAGCAATGCAGAGTTTGAGGGAGGACTTTGATTCTGCTCAGAATTCACTGGATGCCATTTGTAAGTGATGTTTGTGGGAATCTGCAACAAATTCTGTGTGAGAAATCCTGAGGGTGACAGAACCAACTGGAGGCAAACTCAGGAGAGAGCTGGACTTCCCTGCGTGGTTGTTCCAGATCCATGGAAGTGTTTGCTGGTCCCAGTGGAGCAGAGTTTGCTGGCACTCACCCCGCTCTGTCTGTTCAGGTATAAACCCACGGGTGAAGTCGGGGCGTTTTATGAAAATCCTGCCCGACTACGAGCACATGGAGTACAGAGATGTTTACACCTGCCGTACGTACCCCGCTGCTGCTGCTGCTTCCTGCACCCAGCACGCCCGGGATGCTGCATGGAGTGTGCCGTGGCTTGGAGCAAAGCACTGGGGGTGACAGCAGGGACAGCAGGGAGGTGCCACCAGCGTGGCTGGTGTGTGTTAGAGCAGCATCAGGACCCTGCGGGGTGGCAGCGTGAGCAGGGCAGCACTGAGGGGTGCTGGTCTTTTTTTTGAGGTGCTTTTTTTTGGTTGCACAGAACAGGAGCACTCACTCTGCTCACTGGGAGTTGTTCCTTTTTTTGAGGAAAGAATTCAGATACCCTGGTGAGGCCTCCCAAAAGCAACTCTGGGCTGGCAAAGAGTTTTGTTGTGATTCAAGTGAGCCACAGTGAAATCCTCAGCCCTTTCCAGTGAAAAATGCTGAGTGTTCCCACAGTGATTCCCTCCCTGCACACTGAATCCCTTTAAGCACCACCTCTGTCTCTAGAAAACGTTCTGCTAATATTTTAAAGATTAGGATTTGCCTTCCTCACTTTGGATAACCTTTTTTTTTCCCCTCCTCGTGTTGTGTTGAGGGAGGAATAGTTAAACCCTTGGAGTTTAGTGCTCAGCAGGATCTGAGGGGGAAGGAGTGATTAGTTTACATCAATTAAGGAAGGCAGGACTATTTGGTGTTTGTTTGGAGGGGGTGTTGAGCCTCTCTGATGCTCCTTTGGGTCTGCAGGTTTTGGCAGGCTGCAGTTACTAACTCACTGCTGCTTGGGAATGGAGTTCCTCACACATTAATGAGGGAGTGGATGCTGCAGAATCCCCTGTGCTGAGGGAGGCAGCAGAGCAGGGGCCATGCAGGGGAGGTGGTGACTTTAATGTGAGTCAGGACAGCCCAGCAGGAATTGGGACAAAGTTTTGGGGTTGGATCATGGGGCTGCCTGTCAACACCAGCTCCGTTCTGGGGCTGCATGGGAAGGAGAACAGATCCAAGCTGCAGGATGGATTCCTTTGGAGATTGGATGTTTGCTCTAAACTTTAATGGCATTTAGTGCTGTTCCCTCAGTTTCTTTAGCTGCAGCCCCAAACTTCTGATGTGCCCTTTTTCTCTTGTTGTTTTCCTTGGGGAAAAGCTTGGATGGTTGGACTCGATGATCTTAGAGGTCTTTTCCAACCTAAATGATTCTGTGGTTCTGAGCCCATTTCCCCTTTTTCCTCTCCTGTGTTTTCAGGGTTTTCCATGGAAGTTTTCCCTAATTCCTGTGTGTGCAGGGTCAGCCAGGTGAGCTCAGATCACTTTCCCCAGGGGTTTAAGCTCACCTGGATTACTCTGAGCTCTTCCCACCAGCAGGTCAGGCCTCACCAACCTGGGCACTGCTTACATTGTTCCAGCTCATTTTGCTTCTAGAGATGTTCCTGCATCCCAGGAATCCAGGAGAATTGCAGTGGATTTGGTCTTTCCTGGTCAGGCCATTCCCCAGGCAGCCTCCTGTCAATGGGAACTTGGCATTCCCTGCTTTTCCAAGCCCATTCCCAGCTGGATTCAAGCCCCCTTCCCATCTGAAGGGTGTGCAGAGCTGCTTATGGAATGTGGGGAATATCCAGGCTGGATGAGGGTTGTCCTGGAGCATCCAGTGGATGTGGTTTTGCTCCTTTTGGCAGGATGTGGACTCAGAAATTTGGATAGGCAAGAGGCTCCTCCAGGACTGAGCACAGACAGTGGAAAACCTTGGAGAAAGACCTGAGTGCTGTTTTCTTTCAAGGAGCAGGAAGGGAAACAACTGCCAGATCCATCCTGTCTCCTACCAGGAGGAGCCAGAGCTGGAATTCATCAGGTTTTCCCTGCAATTAATATTAGCTGTTGTTTTGCTGGAGCTCAGAGACAGCCCAGGCTTGAAAATCGAGCTGTGTTTTGAGGCTTGTTTGGGCCTTTGGCCAAGCACAGCATTTTCCTCAGTAAGTTCTGGAAGTGAATGGGATTTTTTTTTTTTTTGGCCTCCTGTGTCCAGATATTTCCTGAAGTTGCTTCTAACAGGAGCTGGGCTAGGAGGGACATCCTCATCCCCCTTGAATAGCTTAGATTTCTGTCCTAAATAATAATAATACATTAAAAAAGGCTGGGTTTTATCAGCTCTGTGGCAGACAGAAGGCAGAGTGTGGTGGGTGGAGCAGCTCATCCATTAATTAATGTGTAATTACTGAGCTGGGCAGGGGGTTTGCCTGCTTGCCTTGGTGTTGTTTGTGCTGCATTTGGTTCCCTGAGTGAAACCAGGGCATCAGACTGAAATTGTTTACTGCCCAGGGAAAAGCTCCTCCAGGCCAGCTGGCAGCAGCTCTGAACATCCCCCCCTGCTATCCTAAACTTCTGTGCAAGTTCTTGCCTTGGTGGAATAAAACCTCTCCTGTAGTTCTTGCTGTCTGAAATAATTAATGAAACAAAACTGCTGCAACAGCTGCACTGAAACACAATTCTTCTTTTAAATTGATTTAAATCAAACCCAAGCCTATTATTCAAGCCAGTCCTGGAGGTTAAAATGAGTGATTGTGGCCTTCTGAGTTGGCTGTGGACATGTGAAATATCAGCGAAATATCAGCGAAATATCAGTGAAATATCTTCTTGCACATGGAAATAATGAGCTGTTCCTGCCCAAAATGCCAGACTGTGTAATGCCTTCTTGAGAAGGTCACAGGTTGTGTGAGGAAACCAGATGGACAAAAGAAATGAGATGGACAGGAGGAGTGGCTGTGTAAGGCAGGTCCCATCTCTAAGCTGTCCTCACAACAGGAGGTTTAAGTTCATTCTGTAAATCCCTTTTTTCCTGCTTGCTGAAAATATTCCTGTGTTTCGGGTGGGATTGGAGGGGCAGCTGGCTCTGAGATGAGAAACAGGGAAGCCTCAACTGCTAGAGTAGATTTTGAGTGGGTTTTGGAAGCAGCTTTTGGGCACTGCTGAGGTGTAGCTGTAGAATTTTGAAGGCTGTGAGTGATGTGGCCACACCACCACATTCCCTGGAGTGATCCATGTGCTTTGCCCATGCTCCCAGTGGCTGTTTCTAAGGGTGCTTAACTCTGCAGCCACGTTTGTCTACACAAGGCACTGAAATGCTTTCAAAATACTCAGATTTCCCCATTCCTTCCTGCCCTTCCCTATTTTCTGTTGCTTTGCAGTGTGAAGCATCGAGTGCATTTTTGGTATCTGGAGGTGGCAGATGCTTTTATTTGTTTTTAGCTCTGATTATATCGTGTGATTTGCATTAATGGGACTGTGTTGCAAAAGTTTTGGGGTTTTTTTTGGGAATTCCTGCTGAGGTAGGTGGTTCTGCCCTTCCACAGGGGCAGGAATAAAGAACATAAATGTGTGTGAGCTTGAGGGATGCCTCAGCTTGGACACACTTTTCCTGATTAAATACAGTTGTGGGTGCTGTTGGTCAGCGCTGTGTGCAGCCTGATAGCAGGGGGTTTCATTCCCAAAAATCCTCATTTTCTTGGCTGGATGTGTTCATTTGAGTGTCTCCTGTTCCCCAGTGCTGCACCGGTACCGGCACATCCTGGGATTGTGGCAGCCGGACATCGGGCCCTACGGGGGACTGCTCAACGTGGTGGTGAGTGAGTGCCTCAGCCCGGGGCTTCTGGCCACTGGGAGCTGCTTTTTTACACTTCCCACACCTGGCAGCCATTCCCAGATCACTAAAAACTCTGAACAGTCAGCCCTCAAGTGAATGATTCAGACCCAGAGGATGCTGCTTGGTTCTTTTGTGGTTTTTCTTAGGTTAGGAGAAAGACCTTCCCTATTTCTCCACAGGAAAGGTTGTTAAACACAAGAATGAGCTGCTCAGGGAGCTGATGGAATCCCCATCCCTGGAGTGGATGTGGCACTCATTGCTGTGGGTGGGGATTGCTCACAGGTTGGACTTGATGGCCTTGGAGCTTTGTTCCAGCCTGAATGGTTCTGGGATTCTTTCATCATCACCACCTTGCTCCAGACAGTTCTTTTGTATTTCAGCTCCAAACCAGACAGCCCCAGGAGTAGATAGAAAACAGGATCAGTGTTTGACACTGATATTCCAGTGGCTGGCACAGGAATCTGTCCATTCCCTTCATTTTCTTTGCCTGCAGCTGAACTTTTTGCAAAGAGTTTTGCAGTTGTGTGGTTTGCAAACCTTTACACCAACCCTGAGACTCGTGCAGCACATGCAGAGTGACACTGCTGCAACATCTGTGGAGCCTGGCAGCTCTGGTGCTGCTGGGAGAGCAGTGAATGAACAACATTTGACTCTGACCTGCTGAGAGCTGGGCCAGGAGTTTGCCTGAAGCCCTTGGTCCCTGCACCAGGGTTCAACAACTGCCAGCTTGAAGCGGAACAAATCACGAGGCCTTTGGGTTTTGCAACATTCTGTTGCATGAACTGGTGTAAGAGGGCATCCAACTGCACAAATACCTCCCCTGTGACCTTATAAAGATTTTGTGGTCCTGCCTTGGTCTCAGATCTTTCTGTTTGGAGAATATCCTGCCTCTGGAATTTTAAAAGAGGATTCTGTTAGGTGTGCAGGAAAGTGGCTGGCACTTGTGCCTCTCAGTAGAGTGTTGCTTCCTGTGTTCTCTGAATAACAAAGCCAAATAATTCCTCCTCTAAAAAGCAGGGATAGTCATGGGAAGCAGAATTCATCAGCTGGAATATCTGCCAGCAGGAGCTCTCAAACCAATTAGAGTCTGACTTGCTGTGTGGTCTTTCCCTCTGGATCCTGCACTCCAGGCAAGTCATTTGCAGCAATAAAGGCCTGAGCTTTTTCCAGTGGTGCAGGAAGCCTTGTAAAGAAACCCTGTTCACCCAGGGGGTGCTGGGAGTGCATATGGTCTGGGTTAATGGCTGGAAATGTTTGGGAATGCAGCAAATTGTTCTGCAGCTCCTGGGCCATGAGAGACCTCAGAGTTTGCTGCAGACCCCTGAGGAACTGAGCAAAGCTGATCTTTGTGCCCTGTCCCTGTGCAGGTGGATGGTTTGTTCATCATTGGCTGGATGTACCTGCCCCCTCACGACCCTCACGTGGATGATCCCATGAGATTCAAGCCCCTCTTCAGGATCCACCTGATGGAGAGGAAATGTGCCACGGTGGAGTGCATGTACGGCCACAAGGGGCCTCATAATGGCCACATCCAGGTGAGCTGCTCTGCCTCTCTCAGCACTTTGTGCCTGCACTTTGGCTCTGGAAATGGATTCATCAGAGATTTTATTTCAGAGATTGGGCTTTCACCACCCTGCTGTGTGTGTGCCAGCTATTTTTTCCCCATATCTGTGAAAACACCTATTTTTGCTGAAGAAGTGTGGCATTTCTGCCAAATAGCACAGAAAACTCCCATCCCATCAGAGTTTCTGAGCCCCAAAAAGTGAGAGTTCACACAGACTGAACCCAGCTGATACCAACTGGAACTTTGGGGGACAGAAATGAACAAAGACAGGACAAAAATGTATTATCTTTGTGTGCACAGCCTCCCTCAAAGTCCTAGAAATAAACCTCTCTTTTCTGTCTCCATAACTTTACACTCATTATGTGTCTGACAAGTTGTGTGGGCTCTTCCCTGCTCTGAATTTGTTCCCTGGCAATGGCACAGCCAGGCTGTTGTGCTGTTTTCTGTTGTGCTGGGAGCTCCAGGATGTGCTCAGGCTGGGGGAAGGATGTGTAAACTGGCCTTGGGCAGCTGGTGAGTGTCCCCAGGCAGACCCAGACCTGTTCTGCAGCTCTCTCCATGGTGAGACCTTGAGAAGGTGATGCAGCATCCATTGGATGCTTTGAAAAGCTTCCTGACAGGTTGTTTGTTTTTCTTTAAAGAAATAGGGAAGCAGCTTAAAACCATTATTTTCATTAGAGTGCACTGAGGTTTTATTGCTTTTATTTCTCTGTTCTGTAGCTGTGTCACTCAGTAGCAGTGAATGATTTCTCTGTTGTAGCAAACCCAGTAATGTTTGTTTTGTAAAGCATTTACTGTGAGCAGTCTTAGCTACGTCATCCAAAGCATCTCTAAACAGATGTGTAACCTGCTCAATTCTCCTCCCTGGTTACTACAGATTGTAAAGAAGGACGAGTTCTCCACAAAGTGCAACCAGACGGATCACCACCGCATGTCAGGGGGCAGGCAGGAGGTGAGTGCTCTGCCTGCTGTCCCCTTTGTGTGTTCCCTTGCTGAGATCAGCTCTCAGCTGGGCTGTGGGAGGTTCCCTTCTGATTTCTGTGAGGTTGGGCATGTATGAACCCTCCAGGCTGGGAGTTTTTGGCTGATTCCCTGTTTTAGGCAGTTTTGTGTGTCAAGGTGCTCTTTGAGCCCTGGCATATTCCCTCTGTCCAGAGAGGGTCAGCAGCACATCTTGGACATCAACAGCACTGCAGGCACTGATCTCAGTGCCATTGCTGTCTGTATAATTAAGATCTTTTGAGCACAGTGAGCACCAGCTGCATTTGGATCCCTGCCCACTGCTTGCTTTGCTGGAGGGATTAAAAGCTTCATTTGGTTGTTTCTCCTGTGTCTGTCAGCTCTAACCCAGCAAGGCAGATTTCCTGACTGAAATACCTGTGTTTAAATGCAGGTATAAATGTCAGGATGAATACCTGTGCCAGGTATTCACTGCTGCTTGCTTCCAGCTGCTTCCACGTGACAAATGTGATTATTTCAGCTGCTTCTGAGGAAAGCTGCAAAATGTCTGTCTGCTAATGGGAAACAGCTGGGTGAAAGGTTTAGTTAAGTGTTTTTTCTGGTGCTGGAGCAGATGAGAAATGCTTTAATACTTTCAAAGCACCGTGTTAAGTGTGCGTGGCATTATGGAAATTGGAGGATCTGGCTGGGGAAGATAAAGGAGGCAGGTTTGGAATATCACTTGGCAGGCTGCTATCTCAGTGTAAGCTGTTATCACACCAACTCATGGCAGGGTATTAACTTGTCAGAGCTGCAGTTGGGGTACTTCAGGAGATGCTTTCAAAGCACCCTTTGGATTTAGATGCATCAGTATTAAATCAGCAGGATTTAACCTCCTAAACCCTCGGTGCTTTTCAAAAGCTTTTTTCTTTTATGTTGAACATGTCAGGACAGGGCACAGGAGTCGGCTTGTGGGCAGCACAAATGAGTTACTGTGAGAGAAAGAGTAGCTGAGCTGCTTTGCAGTAACAGGCCACGCTCATGCCTTTATTCTGAGGAGGTTTATGCTTCTACCTGGGATTTATTTGAAGGGGAGCCTGTTTGTTGTGTGTCAGGTACCATAATCACCATTTGTTAGGCATATTTCCAATCCAACACGTGCTTGTTCCCCAATCCAGCCACATCTCCCTGTCTTTGGCAGAGGATGTGTGCCCTGTCTGTGGCTCTGCCAGTGGAATCTGCTGTCACAGAGTCACACAGTGAAGTCACCTTGGGGCACATCACTGAAATTACCTTATCCTCCCTTTTTTCTCCTCGTGCTGCAGGAATTCCGGACGTGGCTGAGGGAGGAGTGGGGTCGGACTCTGGAAGACATTTTCCACGAGCACATGCAGGAGCTCATCCTCATGAAGTTCATCTACACCAGCCAATACGAGTAAGGGCTGCTGCAACTTCACAAGCACACTCTGGAGCATTTTTCCCTGAAATTGGGTTTTCCATGGGCTTTCACAGCCAGAGGAATGTTGTGTCTCTGCAGTGCTTCCCAGCTGTACAGGGAGATGAGGTGGAATGACAGCAGTAGGAACAGGATTCCAAGTTCTACACAATAACTATGCACAGTGAGGTGCTTTTGAGTCATTTCACTCTGTTTAATTTGAAGACAGAGCAAATGCCTGTGATCCCAAGGAGTGTCTGGTTATTATCCATGTTAGTCAGTGTGCTCTGAAGTGCAGGAATTAGAGAGTCCCTGAGAAACTGGGGATTTTAACCATCTCTCCAAGCTTCTATTAGCAGCCACCTCACTGTAGCAGATGTTTAAATATGCTTCACTCTCAGGTTCTCAGGGAATCTCGAGGGCTGAGGAGGTTTCCTTGCTGCAGGAATCTCCTGGTGTGCCCACGAGGATGGTGGGGAGAGAAGCACAGGGAGGGCAGAAACGCTCACAGAGCTCTGAAGCAAATCCTGAGCTTGCTGAAAACACAGATCCTGCCTTGACAACATCCCCAAGCTGCAGGAGGAGCAGAATTGCTGATGGGGAGATGGTTTTTTCTTGACTTCTCTGACGTTTTTCTCTTGCACAGCAACTGCCTGACGTACCGGCGCATCTACCTCCCCCCCAGCAGCCCCGACGACCTCATCCAGCCAGGCCTCTTCAAAGGCACCTACGGCAGCCACGGCCTGGAGATTGTCATGCTGAGCTTTCATGGCAAGAAAGCCAAGGGCACCAAGATCACTGTGAGTGCATCTCCCTTTCTCTCAGGTGCTTGTGGAAGTGTTCTCAGTGCTGTGGATGCACAGCAGGGATTTCTGTCGGGGAGCTGGCAGCACAAATCGTGTTCCCTGTGAGGATTGGTGGCACTGGGTGAATCTCAGCACGTGCAGAGTAACCAGAATCTGCTCTGCAAAATTTCTCCTGGCTCCCCCTTCCTTTCCTCTCCCTTCCAGCAGCTTTCTGTGAGCAGCTGGCAGCAGGTCACAGGGGATCCCCTGTGTGTGTGTGAGGAGCAGGTACCAGGTGTTGGCAGCTCTTCACTGCAGTCAGGCAGGGGAGCTCCTTCCTCCCCGGAGGGAGGGATTCTGGTGAAATGCAGCTGCAGCTTTGACTTTCTTTCACCCTTGCAAGTACAGCTTTTGATTTAGAGTTCTGGGAAGGGGAAAGCAGAAATGTCAAAGAACAGCAAACAAGGTCCAAGAAGAGTTTTTTATGCCCTGGGTAGAACAGGGTGAGTTATTAACAAGTTCAGGTGATGGCTCTGTAGCAGCTGGTGTCTGCAGCCGTGCTGTTCCCTCCTGTCCCTAGGGAGATCCCAACATCCCAGCTGGACAGCAGACTGTGGAGATAGACCTGGCACATCCCCTGCAGCTGCCTGACATCGAGAACCTGCGAGACTTCAGCGAGCTCTCCCGCATTGTGCTGGAGGTGCAGGAGCAGGTCCGGCGGGAGGAGCAGGAGCGCGAGCAGCGGCAGGAGGAAGAGGAGCACTGCCAGCAGCCTGCCTCCCAACCTGCCAGCCCCCTGGGAGGAGGAGAAGGTGCTGAGGGGGAAGAGACTGCAGCTGGGGCAGAGGGGACGACCCAGGACAAGGCTCCAGCTTCCCAGCCCTTCGTGCTGCCCATGGGAGTGATCTCGAGGAATGAGGATTATCCCCGCACCTGCCGAATCTGGTAACTGGTGGTTTTATGGCTGATTCATTTTCCAAAGGGAAGGGGGAATTTTTGAGCTGTGTCCTGTATTTGTGTGCCTTCCAGCCCCTTGGGCTCAGATTTCACAGAATCCCAGAATGGTTTGGGTTGAAAGGGAACTAAAATCCCATCTTGTTCCACCTCTGCCATGGGCAGGGACACCTTCCACTAGACCAGGTTGCTCCAAGCCCTGTCCAACCTGGCCTTGGACATTTCCAGGGATGTGGAATCCACAATCTCTGGTTCCTCTGCTGCCCAATTCCCCATGCTTTGGTTTATCCCCTCTCTCACCACGCTGTCACCTGCCATCCCACTCCCTTGCTAGATTTTCAGAAGCTGGCACCTCTCCTGAATTCCACACCCCCACTTTTTTTTGGTGTGTTTTATATCCCAGAACTGCCCAGCTCGTATATTTAGCACTGTTCAAGCTGCTCCCATTCCTCTGTGTGTCATCCACGTTCCTTGGCTGTGGGAACACTGCTCCTTCCCACCTTTCCCTGGCCTCTGGTGCCCTGGGGATGTGCAGGCACACAGGGAGCTGGAATTGGTGAAGCAGCACCTTAAATGAAGTGTGGAAAAAGAACCCAAAAGCTGAGGCTTAGGCAGGTGACCTTCAGCCAAACATCTGTGCTGATGGAAAAACCTACCTAGAGCTGGATAATCCCAGAAGGCTCCTGCTGTCACAGCTCACTTGTGTTTGGATAAAACCCTGCTCCACCTGCTGAATGCTCAGAGCTTTGACTGACCTTTATTCCTCCTCAGGTCCTGGTAGGTTTTTGTGTCTATTTTTTTGGATTTTTGTGCTTTTTTTTTGATTTTTGTGCTTTTTTTTTATTTTTGTGCGCTTTTTTTTGGATTTTTGTGCTTTTTGGATTTTTGTGCCTTTTTGGATTTTTATGCCTTTTTTTTTTTTTTTTGATTTTTGTGCCTTTTTTATTTTTGTGCTTTTTTTTTTTGGATTTTTGTGCCTTTTTGGATTTTTGTGCCTTTTTTTTAATCTTTGTGCTTTTTGGGATTTTTGTGCCTTTTTTATTTTTGTGCTTTTTTTTTGGATTTTTGTGCCTTTTTGGATTTTTGTGCCTTTTTGGATTTTTTTTCTGCTTTTTGGATTTTTTTTCTGCTTTTTGGATTTTTTTTCTGCTTTTTGGATTTTTTTTCTGCTTTTTGGATTTTTTTTCTGCTTTTTTGGGATTTTTCTGCTTTTTAGATTTTTTTTTTCTGCTTTTTAGATTTTTTTTTTCTGCTTTTTAGATTTTTTTTTCCTGCTTTTTAGATTTTTTTTTCCTGCTTTTTAGATTTTTTTTCCTGCTTTTTAGATTTTTTTTCTGCTTTTTAGGTTTTTCTCTCCCTTCCTTTAGGTTTTGCCTCTCTGGTCACACTCTTAACTTGCCTGTGCTTTCCTGGGAGGATTGAGCCTGTGCTGATCCTCAAATTGCACAAGTTAATCTCAGATGGGATTGGGGGCTAAACTACCAAAAAATCCAACTTTGGTGTGCAGGTGCTAATTGGGATAACCCAAAACAGGAACCTGCAAACAGCAAAGGGGAGTTCCTTGTCTCAAGAGAAAAACTGGGTGTAAAACTCATTGTTCTGTCACACTGAGACACGAAAGGAGCACACACCACACACTCAGTCGCTTAAGGAAAAAAAAAGCTTTATTTACAGTTTTTCAGAATTTATAGAATTTCTAAAGTGAGAGTGGATTGGAGGATGACATCCCTCCTTTAAACCACACTGGCCAGGTGAAAGTCTGTCAATTTTCACCTTCCTCCAAGAAGGAACGTGAACAACACAATATTTTGGTAAAAAGTGTGAGAACTCCAAGAATTTAAACAATCAGAAAGCTTCGAAAACCAGGGCGACACCTCTGTCAGGAGCGACTTCACCAGAATTTTGTGCTGATTCTTTTAAAACTAACCACTGTGTGATGCTGCCTGTTGTCACAGCTGTTTTTTCCTCACCCCCTGGCAGTTTTTATGGCACGGGGCTCATCGCTGGGCACGGCTTCACCAGCCCTGAGAGGACGCCGGGTGTGTTCGTCCTGTTCGACGACGATCGCTTCGGCTTCATCTGGCTGGAGCTCAAATCCTTCAGCCTCTACAGCCGCATCAAGGTCTCCTTCCAGAACGCCCAGGCACCTTCCAGAGAAGCCTTTGATGAGATGCTCAAGAACATTCAGTCCCTGGCTACTTGATGGAGTGGTTGGTGACGGACAGGGCTCGGGGTGGCAAAGGCTGCTGCGCTCCCCAGCCGGGGCTGGCTGGGGAGTCCTGGCTCTCTGGTACCTCTGGATAGAAGCATGCACTTTGAATAAAGCCTTTTGACCCCCAAAATGTACACACATCCCAGTTCAGACATGCCCTTTCCTCTGTGCCACTCCACGCTGCATCCCTGCAGTCCTTGTTTCCCAGTCTGTGCTTTGGAGAAGCTGGAGGGATCCTGCAGAGGAGGGAACAGCAAAAAAAAAATGTATCAGGACAAAACCAACTTCTGGTCAGAGCTGGACAGAGGAACAGGCAGTGAGAAAGCACATCCTCCCCTCCAGAATCCTTTCTGTGGGTGCAGCATTGCCAGGAGAGGCTGCTGTGATCCCTGCAGCCTTGGATTGCTGATTGGAGTGTGAGGTTTGCTCTGGAGAATTCCCTCAGCCAGGGCAGGGTCCCCACTGCAGATGAGTGTGAGCAGCATTGTCCTGGCTTTGGAGCTTGCTGGATCTGCTGTCCCTGGAGCTCCAGGTCTGGGTGTCTCCCTGAGACCAGAGATGATTTTGTTTTTCTCCTTGCAGAGCTGGATGTGGGACTGGAGATGGGTGTAAACAGCAAAAGCTTTGATGTGTTCAGCTCTGATTTGTACCTGAAAGGTTTTCTCAAATCTTGTAAAGGCACAGAAGGAGCAAAAACCAACCCAGCTGTGAGGTGAGCCCAGAGAGGCTCCAGGTGGGCAGCAGGAGGTGCCACATGTCACACATGTCACTGTGTGACCCCAGGGGTGCCATTCCTGTTCAGGTTGCCCTTCAGAGTGACAAGGGATTGTCCTTGTATTTTGTGGCTCGTTGTGGCTCCTGGAATTCCCTCCTTTCCCTTTCTAGCTGTGCTTGTTTCATCCCAGATGATTTTGTGGCAGATCTGAGTTCTGCTGGGAATTGTGTGCTGCAGGCAAGGGAGGAGATTCCCTTTAGACTGTGCAGGAAAATCCTGGCAGTGGGTTGTGCAGGAAAATCCTGGCTGTGAGCTGTGCTGGAAACCACCAGCACTAACACAACCCTTGCTGCAGCTGCCCTCTGGCTGTGCTTACAAACTCCAGGTCCCTTCTCTTCTCCCCAGATCAGTGTCTGACAAACCCCTGCCTTCACTTCTCTGCAGTTTTAGGTCTGTAAATGTGCCTGGGAGGTTTCAGGCCCCTTCTCTGGGGAAATTCCAGTCCCTGCCTGGTCCCAGTGCCTGTGAGCAGCTTTTATTCTCACTCTCACAAGGGCTTTCTGCCATTTCTGCCTCTCACGTGTTCCCTCAGCTGTGTGAGAGCCCTGGCTCCAGCAGAAACAAGGAGCTCATGGCACTCACAGGATTAATTCCTGTCTCTCTGGATAGAATTCTCCAAACTTTTGGGAATTTTAAGGTGATTTAAAGCACTTTTTGCTTTGTTTCCTGCAGTGCTGTGAGGAGTGGCCAGCCTGCCTCAGAATTGAGGGTGAGGAGCTGTTACAGGCTCTGGAATATCTGGGAAAAGTTGGGTGGCTGGAGCAGCCTGAGGAGGTTTTCCTGCAGAGGGAAGAGGCAGCTGGGATCACACAGGGCTGGGAGAGAGGGACTGGCTGCTCTCTGTGCCCTGGAGCTGAATTTGGGTGTCCCAGCCTTGTGCTGCAGCTGCTGAGCTCCCTGCCTGAGGTTCCCAGTTTGGGGCAGGATTCTGGGACAGCTGGAGGTGTTCAGTGCTGGGTTAATGGTTGGGCTCCATCTCAGAGATCTTTTCCAACCTAAATGATTCTGTGATTTGGACTTTATTTGGTATCTCAGTGGCCTGTTTATCTTAGAATTTGCTGTTAGGCTGCTGCAGTTGTGCCCACAGGGATGGGATATTTCCCCTTGGGGAGCTGTTCCCATTTCCTGTCCCTAAACCCAGCTCTTGTTCAGCTGGATCCACAGCTCTGATTGCAGATTCCTCCCCACTTCAACATCCCCACCAAAAAAAAAAAAAAATCCTAAAGTTTTACACAACTGACTTGATAATTTTTGCTTTTAGCTTTTAAATTATGATTAATTTTTTTTATAAATAGAGATAAAAATGCAGATTACATTGATTGCCCTGCAAGAACCTGAGGCTCGAGTCACTGTCTCAGGTACTGACCTGTCTGTGGCCTCTGTCCTTTGTCACCTGGGCAAGTTGTCACCTGTTTGCTGTTGGCACAGGTTGTGCATCTCTGCTCCAGGCTTTTTGTCCCTTCTGAACCTTTCCAGTGCCAGTGCCAAGGGTCTCCTGAAGGCCAGACCAGCTTGGCTGGCTGGAGAGAAGGGTTTTGGTGGAGCCTGATGCCTTGTGGGATTTTCCCAGCTCTGTAGTGGAATCTTTTTATTTATAACTCACCTGGCTGGCCTCAAAATGTCAGGATAATTCCTGATTAAAGGCAGAACTGCTGGTACCCCCTGGCTTCCTTCTGTCTGGAGCAGAGGAAATAAGTTTGGTATTAATATTCCTCCTCTGATGCCTTTTCTCACCTTCTGCTTCTTCTGTGGCATTTCAGAAGAAAATTCCTCTGCTTTGGCTGAGGGAAGCTGTAAAGATGGATTTGGGAATGCTGGGGATGCTCCTGTGCCCGTTCCTTTGTGCATGGCTCTGTCAGGGTAATTAAAACTCCCAGCTCTGGAATCTTTGGGAAAGGAGGGACAGATTCAGGGTTTGGATCTGATCCCCCATGGCTGAGGGGATGTTCCTGCTTCCCCAATCCTGCCTTTCCTTGTGGGAAGCTGTGCTGACAGCACAGGGTGTTGGTACAGGCTGTTCCACCCCCTGCTCAGCACTGCCTTCCCAATTCTTTCCCAAATCCCAGTTTTCCAGCCCTCTTGGGATCTCTGTCTGAGCTGGTTTGAGCTGTTGACAGGGATAATAATGTGTGCTGGGGCCCTGCAGATGGTGATCAATCCCTGCTGCCGACGTCTCCTCGTCCTTTTGGCTCCGCAGGAAATCTCGGGGACAATTGGCTGCATTTCTTCATCCCAGATGGGTGGAAAGTGCTGGCGAGGATGGAAAACAACTTGTCAGGGGTAGGAACACTCTTGGCAGGAGCCTTTTGGATTAAAGCTTTTGCAGGGAGGTTGCAGAGCTCCAGTGGCCACTGCAAGACCTGGAGCTGAATTCTGGCTCGGGGACAAGTGTCTGGTTCATGTGCTGGGGATGGGATCTGCTCCTCCATCCTGCTCCCTGTGTTGTCAAAACACATGGATTGGGCCAGCTGGAAATCAGGGAGCATCAAAGCTCCAGTTTGTTTGCCTTGGGCTGGATTTGAGAGCTGTGAATGTGTGGTGGATGTGGGAGACTCGCTGCCCTCCACAGGGATTTGTCAGGCTGGGTTTTACTAAAGAGGAGGAAAAAGGATGGAATTGTGTTTAAATTTGGGTGTCAGCCCTGTTGTGGAGTGGGACAGCAGTGGGAGGGCAATTCCTTAGGAATTGTGTGCTGGGGAGAAAGGGAATTCTGTGCCAACGTGCCTGGAGGTGTCAGCTCCCAGGAAAAACCCAAACCACAGCTGGCTCAGTGTTTACTTTTCAACAAGGATAACTTTTCCTTGCTTTTTTATTAATTTAAACTAGTGGAACTCGATGGGTGTCGTGTGGAAATGAGTTGTTTAGGCTCAAACCTGCTAGTTTAGGGAATGATAACGTGGTAACTCTGTCTTGTAGCTGGCTGCTCAGGTGGCCAATAATCCTCTGTGGTGTTCACAGTGGGGCAGTGAATATTTGGGGTGTGGAGTAGGAGAGGTACCAACCTGTGAGTGCCACTGACCTTTGGGTGATTTTGCTGAATTCAAATGTGTGGTTCCGGTTTTTTTGTTTGGATTTGAAATCTTTGGAACTTTAGAGGCAAAGAGCGCTTGGCTGGACTGTGTTCATTAGCTTAATTAAAGCAATCTGCACTTTTGTTTTGTCATTGATTACTCCCCTTTCCCTGTTCCCATGTGTGTTTTGCACTCACCACTTTATCATGACACTGATGGATTAATCTGGGCATTTCCTGTAGGTTTGGAGTGTGGGGAAGTCTATAAAAGTATTAAAAATGAAGGTGAAACATAAATCCTGCTTTGTGCAGAGGGAAGTGGGAGGAAACCATTGGACATCCCCCACCACAAAGATCCACGTGGAACATGAGGAATTGTTCTTTAACCACCTCACCTGTCCAAGGGCTGGGGGGATTCCCTGTCCTTTCCTTGGTGGCTTTGAGAGGGGTGGGATGTATAAAAAAATGTATAAAACCAACACCTGGCCTACTTCACCCCAGCTTTTGGAAAGCTGAGCAAGCCCTGTGTGTTACTTTTACACCTGATCATTGTTACCCAAGGAGCCTTTTCCAATTTCAAATAATAAAAAGCAAAGTTTTGTGAACTTAGTTCTGTTTGCTTCTTTTTTTTCCCTCCCTTGTCCCAAAGGAAAACGTTGGGCCAGTTCCACCCTCCTGATGTACAACTGCCTGTGTTCAAATTTCAACAATTTTCCCTTGTTTGGGTACTTGGTGAGCAGTTCTGATTTCCTGAAGATGTGAGACACACATCCCACACTTCATGCTGTGAAATCCCAATTCTTGCCTTATCCCTGTTTTCTGTTCTCTCCTCCTGCCTCTCCCCTGGGCTCCCCCACAGCAAATTTGGGGTGGCAGAAGTGACCCCCAAAGCCTCCCTGCCCTCCCAGGCCCAGCTTTCTCTGTCTGAAAAGAAGCCTGAGCTAATCCTGGATAATTTTTTTTCCCATTTTTCCTTCCACTTGGTCTGGAAGGGATCAGCTGGCACCAAACCAGCAATGAGGGATGAGGAGGGGGAGGTGTCAGCCCCTTTCCTGTGGGATCAGCCTCAGAGTTCTCACTGTTTCCTGCACCTCAAATTCACACCCACTCCAGCTCTGAGCTGCTTTTCCAGGCAATTCTGTGGAAATGGCATCACTCAGCTGCCACCAAGGAGCTTTTCCTCCTCCTCCTGCAGCTCCTGTGCCAGCCCCGTGCTCCCTGTCCTGCCTTTCCTGGAGGGAATTTGTGCTTTCACTTTTGCAGCCCAGTTTTTGAATCTGAATTTTGAATTTGCAGCCCAGTGATTTGAATCCTTGGCAGCTGATTTTTTGTGAGAGCAAACCCTGGCTGTGGAGCACTGAACTCCCCAGGTTCAGGCATGAACTCCTGCTCTGGAAATGGCTCTGCCTCAGTGCTGGTGGTTAATCCAGGCTGGAGTGCTCTGTTACAGCTCCCCAGCACCGTCCTCTGAATGTCTGGCATCTTCCATTTCCCCTTTTTTATATTTTTTTATATATTTTTATATCACCAAAGCCTTCCCTTCATCCCATGCTGTGATTCTGTGGTGCTGCAGCCCCGTTGGAGCGTTCAACCCTCAGCAAGGCAAGAGTAAAACACAATTTCAGTAACTCCTGCCAGATGTTTGGCCTTGGAGGAGCACCAGTGTGGTTTCTCAAGTGGCAGCCTTGCAGAATCCCAGCCACAGCCACCTCCCAAGGGCTGGATTGGGAGCCTCCCTCTCCTTCCCAGGAATCTGGAGCTGTGAAGGATCCGTGCAGGGCTGAGCCAAGGAATGAGGAGCTCCCTGAGACCTGGCAGAGATGCCCAGGTGGGTTCCTCCTCCCAGCTCAGTGATGGAAATAAAAACTAATAAAAAATGGAAAAATAATCCATTAAAAAAATCCATTTTCCATAAAAATGGAAAAATAAATAATTTTTCCATCTGCTGGGGGTCAAGTCCTGCCTGGCTTGGCTGTTCCACTCACTGTGGAGCAGGGCTGTTCCCAGAGCTGCTGGCTCAGAGGTGGTGCAGGGGTGAATTTTTCCCTCTCTGACAGGACAGGCACGTCCCACACTGGTTTGGGGACATGGTCTGTGCTGGGTCTTGGTCTCTGCTCCACCAAAGCATTCCTGCACAGCATTCCTGCCTCTTCCTACCTGTTCCTAAAACCCACAAGGTTTTTGCTTCCAGACAGGAAGGAAGGTGGGTCTCTATTCTTAAATCCACAAATCTGAGCCTGAAATCACTTCCAGTGTGAGCCCAAGCTCTGGCAGCAGCCGGAGCCTTTTCCTGGGGTAAGGATGGGCTGTGACAGCCTCAGGCTCTGCCATTCCCTCTGCCTTTCTACCCACCTCGCTCTGTGATCCAAGAGCCGGCATTTCCCAGCTTCCAAGACTTTGGGAAGCACCAAACAGGAGGAATATCGGGCTGCCCGTGCTGGGTTCTGCCCTTCCCTCTCTGCATCACCCCAGTGCATCGCCTGGAGGAGGGCGAGCAATTCCTTGATGTGTGTTCCACTCATCCCAGCTCCCAGCAGGAATTTCCTTCCTCCTCCTCCTCCCAGTGGAGAAGGTTAATTAATGGCTAATTAAAGCCTCCTGAGCTCCTCCTGCAGTTCCTTGGGGCTGTCACTCCTTTCCTTGCCCACTGCCGTGATCCAGCCGTCCTTAACCTCGGTGGGTGATGGGCTCTGCTGCTGAATCCTGGTTTAAGGTCACCTCCTCCCTTCAGGGCCCCCAAGGGATTCAATCCCGTGGGTTAAGTCCCGTGGGGATCAATCCCAAACTTTAATCCCATAGGGATCAATCTCGGGGGAATCAGTGCTGTGGGGTTCAATCCCGTGGGATCAGTTCTGGGGGGTTCAATGCCATGGGGTTCAATCCCGTGGGGTTCAATCCCGTGGGTTCAATCCCTTGGAGTTCAATGCCATGGGATCAATCCCGTGGGGTTCAATTCCTTGGGGTTCAGTCCCGGGGGATTCAATGCCATGGGGTTCAGTCTTGTGGGTTCAATCCCGTGGGGTTCAATGCCATGGGATTCAATCCCGTGGGGTTCAATTGCTTAGGATTCAATCCCAGGGGATTCAATCCTGTGGATTCAATCCCTTGGGGTTCAATTCCAGGGGATTCAATCCCTTGGGATCAATGCCGTGGGATTCAATCCCGGGGGTTTCAACCCCTTGGGATTCAGTCCCGGGGGATTCAATCCCGTGGGTTCAATCCCTCGGGGTTCAATCCCTGGGGATCCATCCCGTGGGATTCTCCCCGAGCAGGCGCTGCCGGGCCGGGCTGGGCCGCGCCGTGTCCGCCAGGGGGCGCCTGGAGACCGGACACGGACACTCGTGGGACCGGGATCCGCACGGACACGGACACGGACAGTCGTGGGATTTGCATGGACATGGACACTTGCAGGACTGGGATCTGCGTGGACACAGACATGGTACACGGACACAGAGATGGACACTCGTGGGACTGGGATCTTCATGGACGTGGGCACCCACGGGACCAGATCCACATGGACACAGACATGGACATGGACACAGACATGGACGCAGACAGGGACATGGACACGGACACTCGTGGGACCGGGATCCGCATGGACACAACATGGAGAAGGACACTTGTGGGATTTGCATGGACACGGACACTGACATGGACACCTGTGGGACTGGGATCCACATGGACATGGACACTCGTGGGATTGGGATCTGCATGGACACAGAGAAGAACACCCATGGGACTGGGATCTGCATGGACATGGACAGTTGTGTGATTGGGATCCACATGGTCACAGACATGGACACGAACATGGACACTCGTGGGATCAGGATCCACATGGACACTCGTGGGACTGGGATCCACATGGATATGACCGTGTGTGAGCCAGGGATTCACGTGGACACCCACACTTGTGGGACCGGGATCCACACGGACACTCGTGAGATCAGGATCAAATGGGCACTGACATTTATGGGACCAGGATCCCTATGGACATGGACACTCCTGGGATCGGGACCCACACGAACACTCAAGGAACTGGGAGCCACACAGACAAGTGAAAGACAACTCGGCCTCTCCTTCCCTGCTCCCCCACCAATCCCCTGTCGCACCTCCCACCCCTCTCCAGCTGATCCCAATTGAACCAGTTCCCATCATCCCATCTCCAGCACCTGGGGAACAACCCCAAATTCCCTCCCCTCCCTCTCTCCCTTCATACCTTACCTCTCTTGGAAGCGTTTTCCTCCTTGGGTGGCTTCTCTGTCACCTCGTCATCCCTCTCCTCACCTCCAGGAACCCAAATTATTCCTGCTGTGGGACATTGGCAGAGCAGTCCTGGCTCTTCCCATGGAGCCTCCTGTGACCCCTGTTCCTGAATCCCGGTTTCTGTCCCCTTGTTCCCTGCCCTGTTGCCCCCATCCCAGCCTGTCGGGCTGATTTTCCTCATGGATATCCCGTGATCCCGAGCTCTGTTACCTTCCTGGCCCGGCCCCTGCGTGTTCCTGCTAATTAAAACCAAACCAGGAGATGCTGGTGAGTGATGAGCTGGATGGATCCGCTCCATTTAGGAGTTCCTGGATAAATAACACGGAAATTTAATTTTCTGCCGCTCTGGAAAAGAGAGGCTTTGGATATTCCTGGAGCACCTTTCCAAGCGTTTTTTTGCTGCGCAGGGGAAAATGGACCATTCCCAAAGATTCCCGCATGGATAACGCGCTTGTTTCACCCATGAGCACACCTTGGCCGGTGTTATTTTTTAGGGAGAAGCTGCCAAATTGTCCCTGAGCTGAGCTGTGCCTGACACGGGGGCAGCCGGAGGGGAAACGTCTCCAAAACAAGCGACGGGAAAAGGCACGGCCGGGAGCCAGGAAACAGGATCACAATTCCCTTCTCCCTCTTTGTTTTCCCTGATTGCACAGCGAGGCCTCCGGGCACAGCCTGTTTCTTCCTCCGCAGGGCGGCACAAAGAACGGGGCTGGGACGTGCTGACCCGGGAGCAGGGAATGCCACCCTTGGGAGAGGGATCCGACCGGTTTGGGCTTCCCTGGATGCTCGAGGGTGGGGAATGCCACCCTTGGGAGAGGGATCCGACCAGTTTGGGCTTCCCTGGATGCTCGGGAGTGGGGAATGCCACCTTGGGAGTGGGATCCAATCAGTTTGGATGCTCGGGAGTGGGGAATGCCACCTTGGGAGTGGGATCCAATCAGTTTGGATGCTCGGGAGTGGGGAATGCCACCTTGGGAGAGGGATCCGACCAGTTTGGGCTTCCCTGGATGCTCGGGAGTGGGGAATGCCACCTTGGGAGTGGGATCCGACTGGTCTGGGCTTCTCTGGATGCTCAGGAGTGGGGAATGCCACCCTTGGGAGAAGGATTTGACCGGTCTGGGCTTCTCTGGATGCTCGGGAGTGGGGAATGCCACCCTTGGGAGAGGGATCTGACCAGTTTGGGCTTCCCTGGATGCCCAGGAGTGGGGAATGCCACCTTGGGAGAGAGATCCGACCTCTTTGGGCTTCCCTGGATGCTCAGGAGTGGGGAATGCCACCCTTGGGAGAGGGATCTGACTGGTCTGGGCTTCCCTGGATGCTCGGGAGTGGGGAAATGCCACCCTTGGGAGAAAGATCCAATCAGTTTGGATGCTCGGCCGCTCACCCTGATGGAGACTCTGCCCTGCCGGGGAGCAGAGCAGGAGGAGCGCCCATCCACACCCCAGTTCTTCCAGCTGGAGCATCCCCCGGGATGGATGGATGGATGGACGGATGGACAGACAGACGGACAGAGGGATGGATGATGGATGGATGATGGGTGGATGGACAGACGGACGGACGGATGGATGCATGGACGGACGGACGGATGGATGATGAATGGATGGATGATGGACGGATGGGTGGATGGATGGAAGGATGGATGGATGGACGGACGGATGGATGGATGGACGGATGGATGATGGACGGATGGATGATGGATGGATGACGGATGGATGGAGGCACTGGGGCAGCACCACCAACAGCCGGAGCCCCGCTGGGCTCGCAGCAGATTTAACCCTTTCCTTTCAGCCGTCAGGGCGGGATAGCCGCTCCTCCCGCCGGGCACAAATTCCCTCCTTCCCCCAGCGCTTCCCTGCCCGCGGGCGGGTTTGTTTCCCCGTCGGAGAAGGCTCAGGAGAGGCGAGCTGGAATTACAGCGTTCCAGACAAAGCCTTAATATAATCCTCCCCGCATGAACGGCCTCTCAGGGGGAACGTTCTGCGGGGCGGGCCGCAAATGAGGCGCTCGGCGGCGCGGGATGTACGAGGAATTGCTCCATCACCGCTCCTAATGGCTTAACCAACAAAATCCATATTCATAAATCAAGCCTGGAGCGGGAGCCGACCTCTGTGCAGTGGTGCAGCCAGGAATAAAGGCAGATTATGAATTGCGCGGAGCCGCTGCAGCTGCCACGGCTCGGCCTTGGCATTAAAGGGAGCCCAAGGAGAGAAGATACAATCAAAGCTGTCTGGCGGCGGCTGAAGGATTAGCTGAGTCAACCAGCAAAGAGCTGAGCTCATTTATCGGGTTATTTTCAGGACCCTGGGTGGAATTTTACCCTCAATTACCGATCTCACACTTGGGCAGAAGGGAATCATCAAAACCCATCAAAAATGGGTTTTTTTTCCGTGTGTTGGCTGTTGGGGTTTGGGATCAAGGTGAGCTGGTGAGGGCTGGGAAACGGAGCCAGGGAGAGAGGGAGGAAGGGATGGATCTGCCCTCTCTGACTGAGGGATTTGTGGTGCAGGGAGTGGCACAAATGTGTCGGCAGAAGGACCCGGTGGTCTCTCACCAGCACTGGGTCAGGCCAGCTGTGGCTTTTCTATCCCCCTCAGGGATGAAGGATTCATCATTTTCCAGCCTCAAAATGACCAATGACCCCTAAAATGTCCTTGGAGGATCCAGCACAAAGTCTGGCTCTGCCCCTCTGCGGCTGAGCTTTGGGTTATCACAGAATCATTTGTGATAAGGTTGGGAGGGACCTTAAAGCTCATCCAGTGCCACCCCTGCCATGGGACACCTCCCACTGTCCCAGGGTGCTCCAAGCTCATCCAGGGGACACTTCCAGGGATCCAGGGGCAGCCACATCCTGCCCAACTTCCCAGGGAACAATTCCTTCCCAATCTCTCATCCAATCCACTCTCTGGCAGTGGGAAACATTCCCTGTGTCCTGTCCCTCCATCCCTTGTCCCCAGCCCCTCTCCAGCTCTCCTGGAGCCCCTTTAGGTGCTGGAAGAGGCTCCAACTCCTCCCTGCAGCTTTCCCTGCGAGCCAGGCGAGGCTGGGCTCTGCAGCTTGACCCAAAACTGCCGCTGTTTGCCCCAAAATCCATCCATCCCCATTCCCAGCGGGTTTGGCAGGGGAAGGGAAGGGGCTCTGCAGGGCTGGCTGCTCTCCCAGCCCCCAGCGGGTGCAGGCAGCAGCTCCCTGTGACGGAGGGGCCAAAAATAGAACCTTTCCCGGGAGAGGAGAGGAATAATACTTTTCCTGACACCCTGCAATAGCCCTGAGGCTGCGATAAGCCATTTGTTTGCCTCTGCTCTGGAGCAAACGTGGTTTATCTCTTCCTTCTTCCAGCCCTGCAGGAAAAACCCAACGATTTCACTGCTGTGGGACCCCCCCCAGGTCTGTATTTGATTATTTCTCTCTCCCAGCAGCACCTGGAGATTTGACTGGAATTCCCAGCCCTGCCAGGGCTCAGGGTTGGAGATTTGACTGGAATTCCCAGCCCTGCCAGGGCTCAGGGTTGGATTAAAAACCAGAATGAGGTGCAGGGGAGCTCTGCAGGTTTTGGGGAAGGTGGGATGAGCTGAGCGGATCTGATTGCTGAATTTGGGGTGTTTTGGAGGCTGGGGAGGTCAGGGATGTCAGTGCCCATCCGGGCTGCTCCCTCCGGAGCTTTTCCGGGAGGAGGAAACGCTCGCAGCCGCCTGCGCAAACAAGAGGCCCCGAGGAGGAAACGCAGCAGAGGCTGGGGGAAATCCTGACCTCATCCTGCAAAGCTCAGGGCCCTGAGAGAGGATCAAACCTCAGAGAAAAATGGGGTTCCTCCCTCCCTCTCTCTGCTGTCCTGCCCCCAAACTCCTGATTTTGGGTGAGGGGGCTGCTTTTAGTGGGTAGGAGAAAACCTTGCTGAGACCTTTCAGAAAAAATTGATATTCCACGTTGATATTCCTGATTTTTGGTATTTTTTAGCTCCTGGGGGTGATGTCTCACTTCAGTGGTCACAGGCCTGGGTTCAGCTGAGCTTTTCCCTCCATAAACCCCCTCAAATCTCCTCCTTTCCTTCCACCTTCCCCGGGGCACGGTCGGTACAAGCAGAGGATTTTTCCCAGCTCCAGCCCATCACCGGGAAGCGGGGTGACATTAAATCCAAAACAAATTACGTTGTGCATCCGAGTGAGGCTGCTGGGATGCGATTTCCTCCCCTAACGATGGAGGCAGTGGGAATTGCAGCACCATTAATTCCTCCTCTGGCCTCCTGCGAGTTGTCAGTGCCTCTCCCCCGTGCCTGGTAAGTGCCTCATCCTCTGCCTCCGATGCTCTGCTGTGTCCCTGGAATTTTTTGGACAACCTCAGAGCTCAAAGATCTCCCTCAGCAGCCTGGGAATGCTGCAGGGAGAATCCTGGAGCTCCGGCATCCCCACGGCGTTTCCTTCTGCTTTGGAACATTTTGGTGTTTCTGGTGCAGGGTGAGGGGCTGGGGAAGGCTCCAAAACATTCCCAGCCTGGAATTAGATCAGCCGTGCTGCTCCTGGAATGGGAAACTGCAGCTCAGAGGACAATGAAGGTTATTAAATGTCAGGGAGAAATAAAACTGCCTTTTCCCAGTTTTTTTTCCCTGTTTTCTCCCCCCTGTGCTGTTTGCAGGTGTTTTGTGGGAGGTGGGAGCAGCTGCCCCAGGGCATCCCAGCAGTTCTGGATTTGGGATTTTGGGATTTATCCTCTTCTCATGTGTGACCCCTATCCCTGAATCCTGGTTTCCTGAAGCTTGCCGGGCTGGTTTTCCTCATTGATATCCCCTGATCCTGAGCTCCCTTACCTGCCTGGCCCGGCCCCTGTGTGTTCCTGTTAATTAAAAACAAATTTTTATATCGTTAATTAAAACCAGGAGATGCTGGTGATGGATGAGCTGGATGGATCCACTCCATTTAGGAGTTCTTGGATAAATAACACAGAAATTTGATTTTCTGCTGCTCTGGAAAAAGAGAGGATTTGGATATTCCTGGAGCACCTTTCCAAGCGTTTTCTCCCCAGTGCTGCGCTGGGAGGTGGCAGCAGCTGCCCCAGGGCATCCCTGCCATTCTGGATTTGGGATTTGGGGATTTATCCTCTTCCCACGTGTGACCCCTGTCCCTGAATCCTGGGTTCTGTCCCCTTGTTCCCTGCCCCTCCATCCCAGCCTGCCGGGCTGGTTTTCCTGATGGATATCCCGTGATCCCGAGCTCTGTTACCTGCCTGGCCCAGCCCCTGCGTGTTCCTGCTAATTAAAAACAAATTTTTATTTCGTTAATTAAAACCAGGAGGTGCTGGTGAGTGATGGATCCGCTCTATTTAGGAGTTCTAGGATAAATAAGATGGAAATTTGATTTTCTGCCACTCTGGAAAGGAGAGGCTTTGGATATTCCTCGTGCACCTTTCCAAGTGTTTTCTCCCCCGTGCTGTGCTGGGAGATGGGGACTGGCAGCAGCTGCCCCAGGGCATCCCCGCCATTCTGGATTTGGGATTTGGGGATTACTGGGATTACTCCTTGAGCATTTGGGGATCCCAACCACAGGTCAGGAGCCTCCAAGCCCAGCCTGACTCAAGGACAGATTAAACGGGTTCATTCCCTGGGCAGGCACAGCCTCACAGGGGGTGAAATTTGGGATCCCTTTTTGGGGTGTGGGATCCAGGGGGCACTAACGCATCCCCAACGCTTAACCAGGTGCAGGGTGGCGGTGACAGCCCCAGAGGAGGTGACAGCCCCAGAGGAGGTGACAGCCCCAGAGGAGGTGACAGCAGCCCTGCTGGCCTCTGCCACACCTCTCCTGCCGGCTCCGTGCCCCGGTGGCTCCGGCAGGAGCACCAACAAGTCTTTCCAGTCCTGCCGTGCCCAGGGCGGCACCCGGGGACACGGAAAAGCAGCGGGTGCATCCCTGCCCCGCCTTGTTTGGCTTTCACTTTGTCACCCGGAGCTTGAATGAATCATTGGGAAATGCTGGCGGGAGTGTCCCTGTCACACCGGGGATGGGCATCGCTCTGCCCGGCCACCTGAAGGAGCAGCCCCGACCAGGCCAGAAGGTAAAAAGGGACATTTTGGGGCTCCCCTGGGTGCAGGTTGGGGTGTGGGTGCTGATCCCACCTGGTGGAGCTGCTGGGAGGGGTGGAATGGCAAAAGTTGGGAATTTTGTTGTAGTTTGGAACCTTTTTGGCAGTTTTTTGGGTGGTGAGCAGGGCGAGCCTGGGGGTTTTGCTCACAAAACACTTCCAGCATCAGCAAAAACACAGAACTCAAACAAAAACCAATTCTATACAAGTTATTGATGGTTACCCAAACATGAATGTCCCTAAAAACATGATCCAGAGTTCAACAGAAAAGTTTGTAGAGATCCTTAAAACGAATTATAAATAGATGTAGCAATTACAACTGTACAAGCTAATTTATGTGTTCTGTAAGTCAACATAGCAATCTAAATCTACCAAATGATCATTTAGATTTAGGAATCTAAATGACCAAAGTGTGGCTCCCATGAGATCCCAAATTTTGGCATCCCCCTCACCCGTGGCACTGCTGTGACACATCCGTCCCCTGCATTGTCCCTCCCCTGCCTGGCCCCCGGTTGGACAGATGGCTGGGGTGACAAAGTGCCTCCAAAGGTGACATTTGTGAATTCCAATCTGTGAATTCCAATTTGTGAATTCCTTGTCGGGCTGTCACCCGGCACGTGCTGGAGCTTTGCACAAACAGAGATCCAGGAGGCGCTGCTGGAGCTGGAAGGGAAATAACAACACACAGGGCACTTCCAGAGAGCCCGGGGAAACAGGTTGGGAGGGCAAAATCAGAGAATTGTGGAATGGTTTGGGTTAGAAGGATCAAAGTGCATCTTGTTCCACCCCACAGCTCAAAATGAGCCTGGTTTGGGTAGATTTGGTGTGGGTTAAAAAATGGAATTATTTGGGTTAGAAGGGATCTCAAAGTGCACCTTGTTCCACCCCACAGCTCAAAATGAGCTTGGTTTGGGTAGATTTGATGTGGATTAAAATTCAGAGAATCATGGAATGGTTTGGGTTAGAAGGGACCCCAAAGAGCAACTTGTTCTACCCCACAGCTCAAAATGAGCCTGGTTTGGGTAGATTTGATGTGAGTTAAAAAATGGAATGGTTTGGGTTAGAAGGATCTCAAAGTGCTCCTTGTTCCACCTCTCAGCTCAAAGTGAGCCTGGTTTGGGTAGATTTGGTGTGGGTTAAAAAACCAATCACACTTAGGGGTGACTGGCACTGACATCCCATCCCATCCCATCCCAGCCTGCCCTATCCCATTCCATGGAAATTGCCTTCCATGCCTGGACTTAATTTAGTAATTCTTATTACTCTTGGTTATTTATTTGCTCATGAATTTGGAAGATTTTTGTGCAAACCAACCAGGGATGGGATTCCCTGGGGATGGAGTGATTCCCTGGGGATGGAATGATTCCCTGGGGAGGCAGTGATTCCCTGGGGATGGAGTCATTCCCTGCCTGGCAGCAGTGGCTCTTTTGTCCTCCCTGTCCCTTGCTGCTGACCAGGATGGTCAGTGCCGAATCCTCTGGGATTGCAGAGGTGACACTGGGAAGGACATTTGGGACAGCAGGAGGTGACACTCAGGACGCTCAGGAGAGGATGGCTGAGGTGGCCTGCTCAGGGATCCAACCTTTGTCAGGATTTGGGAATGAGGGCAGGGAAAGGGCGTGGATCCTCTGCCATTGTCATGTCTCCATATCCACATTCCTGGGCTTTGTTCCCACCACACTGGTGACATTCCTTTGGTGTCCTGAGCATCCTCTGCCCTCATCCTGGGGTCTGCAGGGCTCCCACCAGCTCCTCTCCCACCACGCTTTTCCTGGGAAAAATGGTGCAGCTGGAGGTGCTGCTCATCCCTGGTGTGTGACCAGCTGAGCTGGGGCAGGAGAGGGGACACCAGAGCTGTGCTGGAGGTCCCACCAGCACTGGAGGTGTCACCAGCACTGGAGGTGTCACCAGCACTGGAGGTGTCACCAGCACTGGAGGTGCCACCAGCACTGCAGGTCCCACCAGCACTGGAGGTGTCACCAGCACTGGAGGTGCCACCAGCACTGGAGGTGTCACCAGCAGCTCGTTTGGGGAACTATGGGGTGCTCAGAGGTTGAGTTGTTGCCGTTCCCTGTGAATCCCATTTTTGGGAATCCCTGTTTTGCCCAAGCTGAGGTGGATCCCGCTGTTCTGATGCTCCTGCTGCTGCTCTGGGAGCCACCGTGTCCCTGCCCTGTGACACTGTGACAACAGAACCCAGAGCTGTCACCTTTGTCCTCCCAGCAGCCCCACGGCTCCTCCTCGCCCTTCCCACTGCCTGGAATGGGTGGGAGAGGAGGAAACCCAACCTCCTTCCTGCTGGGCTCCACGGGTGGTTTTCCATGCTCCAAGGGCTGGACTGGATCCCTCTGGAGCTCCTCCCCAGCTCCATGTGGATTTGCAGGCAGCGTTGGTGGGTACAGACCCCTGTGGATGTGCCTGTACCGAGTTTGATGGATCCAAACAAGATCCAGGGTTATTTGGAGGGGAAGCAGAGGGAAAGGAGCCCCATTCCCGCTGCTCCAGCCTGTGCCAGCCTGGCCACCTGTGTCTCCCTTTATAAACAGCTCCAGCTTTCCTTTTAGCCGAGATAAAACAAGTTTCCTTTTCCATGGCACGACTTCCCTGCAGATCCCAGGGAGGCTGAGGGTAATTATAACCCTTTCATCCTCCTGGCTGAGCTGCTGTGACACACGAGTGGTGGCAGATGTTTGCTCAGCGAGAGGACCCCGGGGACACACGGGCAGGGTTTTTCTCCTCCCCGAAGGAATCAGCACCACGGAGGAGTGTGGCTGTGACAGCCCGTGGCAAACTCACAGGTTTGTGGGATCCATCTGTGGGATGGCCTCGGGCAGAGCAGAGCATTCCCAGCCCCGAGCTGTGATGGGGAATGCAATTCCAGCATTTTCTGTGGGAATAACTCACCGAACCAACGTGGTTTGGGGTTTGTTTGCCAGCCTGGATCCCAGCAGGGATTTTACGGGGGAAGCTGGAGGTCAGAGCAGGGTTTATATCCTCCAGCTCTTCCCTTGAGTTTGGGTAGGGTGGTGAAAACTGTTTTAAATTCTGTGTTTTAAACCACACAAATCCCAGCAAAGAACTCCTGGCTGTGTCCCAGAGGGAGGGATCCATGCCCAGGCTGGGGATGTGCCAGAGGGACTGCAGCATCCCCAAACACCTCCATACATTGGGATAAAGAAGCTCTGGTCACTTTTTCATCAGAGTTCCAACCAGGACCAAGAAAAGACGAGGATTTTCCCAAGTGTTGAGCAAACAGGGGCGTTCAGTATGGGAGGGTCCAGCTTAATGCCATAAACAAGATTGGATTAGGAGGGATTTGCAGAGGGTCAGTCTGGAAGAGCTTATTGAGGTTTTCACAGCTGTGTCACAACCATCCGTGGTGTGGCAACGCTCGGTTACGCCGGGCTGGTGTTGGGTGTTGGGTTTGAGGGCCCAGGGAGCAGCCAGGAGCTGCAGGGCTGGGGGAAGGCTCTGGAGCACAGATCAGCACCAGGAACTTGAAATCTTCCTTGTCTTGGGAGGCTGAACCAAATCTTTCAGCCCATGAGATGGTGGTGGGTGAGTATCCCTTGGGGCTTGGGTGGTTTGCTATTGGGTTGGGGTGTTTTTTTAATGCAAATTAATTCATCCTTGTTGTTGATGTTGAAGCCTCTTGTCCCTGTCCCTCTCCAGGTGTTTTGGCTCTGGTGGAGCACATGGGGTCAGCCTGGCCCTGTGGTGTTACAGGACCTGGGCTTTGGGGTTTTATCAGAGCTGTTATCTCGTTTGTCCCCAGCCCTGCTCTGCAGGATTTGACATCACAGTGGGGATGGCAGCACTGAAATCTCTGTGGTGACAAGGGACAGGACACAGGGAAGGGCTGGAGCTCTGCCAGGGCAGGTTTAGGGTGGATTTAGGGAAAGGTTCTTCCCCCAGAGGGTGCTGGGCACTGCCCAGGCTCCCCAGGGAATGGGCACAGCCCCAAAGCCACCAGAGCTCCAGGAGAGTTTGGAAAATGCTCCCAGGCACAGGGTGGCATTGCTGGGGTGTCACACAGGGACTGGGTGATCCCTCTGGATCATTTCCAGCTCAGGACATTCCATGATTCTGGAATCCTTCTTCCATCAAACCCTTGGCTCCTTCCTGGATCTGCCACCTCCTCCCCTGCCCTTTGTGCCCGATCCTGCTGCTCAGGGGTGTGAAGCAAAAAAATTACCCAACACTTGAGTAACTTCCACAAAATCTGCTTCCCCTGAGTGGGTGGGGGTGTCACCGTGTGCCTGCTGGGGGTGTCACCGTGTGCTTGCTGGGGTGTCACCCTGTGCTCGATGGGGACATCACCCTGTGCCTGCTGGGGGTGTCACCCTGTGCCTGATGGGGACATCACCCTGTGCCTGCTGGGGGTGTCACCCTGTGCCTGCTGGAGGTGTCACCCTGTGCCTGCTGGGGGTGTCACCCTGTGCCTGATGGGGACATCACCCTGTGCCTGCTGGAGGTGTCACCCTGTGCCTGCTGGGGACGTCACCCTGTGCCTGCTGGGGACGTCACCCTGTGCCTGCTGGGGGTGTCACCCTGTGCCTGCTGGGGATGTCACCCTGTGCCTGCTGGGGATGTCACCCTGTGCCTGCTGGGGGTGTCACCCTGTGCCTGCTGGAGGTGTCACCCTGTGCCTGATGGGGACGTCACCCTGTGCCTGCTGGAGGTGTCACCCTGTGCCCTCTGGGGACGTCACCCTGTGCCTGATGGGGGTGTCACCCTGTGCCTGCTGGGGATGTCACCCTGTGCCTGCTGGGGGTGTCACCCTGTGCCTGATGGGGACATCACCCTGTGCCTGATGGGGACATCACCCTGTGCTTGATGGGGACATCACCCTGTGCCTGATGGGGTGTCACCCTGTGCCTGCTGGGGGTGTCACCCTGTGCCTGATGGGGACATCACCCTGTGCTCAGCACCCCCCCTGCTCTGTGCCCCCCTCCTGCTGCTGAGCACCCACCCCTGGCAGATGCCAGCCTGGCTGTGCTGCTGCTGCTGCTGGAGCAGGGATGAGATGGAAAAGGGAAAATAGGGCACTTGTGGTGTGTGACAGACACAGCCACCCCCGGAGCCTTTGTCTGAGGAACATCCACGTCACAGCAGAGCTCCCTGTGCCAGCGCTGCAGCTGCGGCCCCGCTGCCAGGGCGGCCCCTGGGAGGTGCCAAGGGGGGAGCAGGGCGGTGTGGAGGTGACAAGGGGGGAGGTGGGAGATGGTTCTGGGCTGGGGATGGAGCTGGGAGAGGGGTGACTCTCCCGGGAGGGTCACTGTCCCAGGAAGGTCACTCACCCAGGAGGGTCATTGTCCCAAGGAGGGTCACTTGTCACAGTAGAGCACGCAATGAAGACACAGAGACTCGTTCTTTCAGAAGGCTGATGCTGAAAAGTTTATTTTACAAATCCCCTTCATCCCTTTCTAGCACATTTAACTAACAGGGCATTGATTGGTCGTTCAGGACTGATGTTTCTTCCCCTTTGGTAAACACCAGGTGAAGAAGATTCTTTTGAGAAAGAACACGGCCCACATAGAAATGTTTGGGGAAACGGAGAAGGATACTTTGAGGAAGGAAACTATTGAAAGTTTTCCCATTTTGTGAGTTAGCAAACCCAGAATACCGAGCCCTCAGTCACTGTCCAAGGAGGGAGCAGGGCAGTGTGGAGGTGGCAAGGGGGGCAGTGGGAGGTGGTTCTGGGCTGGGGATGGAGCTGGGAGAGGGGTCACTCACCCAGGGGGGTCAGTGTCCCAGGAGGGTCACTCTCCCAGGAGGGTCATTGTCCTGAGGGGTCACTCTCCCAGGAGGGTCACTCTGCCAGGAGGGTCACTGTCCCAAGGAGGGAGCAGGGCAGTGTGGAGGTGACAAGGGGGGCAGTGGGAGATGGTTCTGGGCTGGGGATGGAGCTGGGAGAGGGGTGATTCTGCCAGGAGGGTCACTGTCCCAGCAGGGTCACTGTCCCAGGAGGATCACTCTGCCAGCAGGGTCACTGTCCCAGGAGGGTCACTGTCCCAGGAGGGTCATTCCCACGAGGGTCACTCTGCCAGGAGTTTTTGGGGGCACCACCACGGAGAGATTTCCACTTGGGAATTCTTAGAGGTCTCGTCTGGGTGAGGAGGGTGAATAACCCAGCCTGAGCCTGGGTCCTGCTCCGTGGCTGTTTCCAGCCATGGATGCTCTCCCAGTCTCTGGGGCCTCCCCTTTCCTTTTTAAAGTGAAGAATTCCCAGGCAGAACTGCGAGCTGAGGTGAAGGAGGCACAAAACTTTACAGAACCATGGAATTTTAGGTTTAGGGTGGAAAGGACCTTAAATCCCATCCAGTTCCACCCCATAGCCATGGGGCAGGAACACCTTCAGCCATCCCAGGCTGCTCCAAGCTCTGTCCAACCTGGCCTGGAACATCTCCAGGTGCCAGGAATGTGTGTTCTCCCAGGATTTCCACCTGCCACGCTCCAAACCCAGGGTCAACAGCAGAATAAAGAGATAAAAAAAGAAAAAAAACAAAGACCAGGCATCCATGTGAAAACCCAACCAAGAACTGGCGAGGGGGAGGCACCAAACCCCTCCCACGGTGTCATATCAAAACTGGGGGGGTTGGAGGTGTTTTTTCCATGTCACTTACAATTCCTGAAGCCTGGCTTAATTATAATAATCACCCTGGGCAGGCCGTGAATTTGGGATGCTCCTGGGTCTCTGCTGAGCTCAAGAATTGTGTCACAGGCGCTGCTCCCTCCGTGCGGGGACTGAGGGGACAATGTTTCACAAAATTAGCAGTTTCACACTAATTGGCATGGTTGGAGCTCTCCTGACGAGGATGCTCCGTGGCAGGAGTGACTCACCCATCACCCTCACTCCTGCCTGGCTCCAGAGCACTGAAAACCTCCCAGCTGAGCCTTTGGATCCTTTTCCAAGGGTGCCCCTGAGCAGCAGCACTGGGACAGGGCCAGGGATGCTGCATTTCCCACCCCAGCAGAATTTTGTGGCTGTAGGACACAAAAAAAAAAGATGAAGGACTCCAGAATCTTCAGAAGGCAAAGCATAAAAAGCTTTATTGTCTAATTCTTACCACCTTTTTATAAGTTATTACAATATAGACTTAATATGATTGGTGAATAGGAACGACACCTCTCTAATCCCATTCTCTTAAATTGGAGAAACAGCAAAACACCACCTGGAGAAAGATTGTTTTGAGAAAGAATAATTGGTTTCTAAGATGGTTTTGAGAAAGAATAATTGGTTTCTAAGATTGTTTTGAGAAAGAATTGTTGTTTTCTAAGATTGTTTTGAGAAAGAATAATTGTTTGCCAAGGTTGTTTTGAGAAGAAGCTTTCTTGAGAAGTTTTCCCTTGGGAAAGAAGTTAGCAGCTGCCACCAGGCTAAAAAATTATCTCAGACTTAGAAATATCAGGATCACCTCATTTCCCTGGGATCTCACACTGTTTGCTGCTTGTTTGTCTCTCCAGAAGGGGAGGAGATGTGGTTCTGAGTGGTTTTTGCTTTTCTTGGGGATCACAGTAGGGCTGCAGGTCCTCCAGGGTCAGCAATTCCTGTCTCCCTGTCCACGGGGGATGCTCTGAGGTGTGGGCTTGATATTCCTGAGAGAATTTTAGCCTGCTAACAGCTGCTAACTTTTCTCAAGGGAAAATTTCTCAAGAAAGCTTCTGCTCAAAAAAATCTTGGCAAACAACACTTCTTTCTCAAAACAATCTTGGAAACCAATTATTCTTTCTTAAAACAATCTTGGAAACCAATTATTCTTTCTTAAAACAATCTTGGAAACCAATTATTCTTTCTCAAAACAATCTTTCTCCAGGTGATGTTTTGCTGTTTCTCCGGTTTAACCAATGGGATTAGAGAGGTGTCGTTCCTATTCACCAACCATGTTAAGTATGTATCAGAAAACCTTATAAAAAGGTGGTAAAAATTAGACAATGAAGCTTTTTCTGTGCTCTTTGCCTTCTGAAATATTTGGAGCCTTTCATCTTTCTCTCATGTCCTACTGAGAAGGGCCCTGCTGGGGGTTTTGGTGATGCTGGGGCAGGGGGGATAAGCAGGATCAGGAATCCTGTGCTGAAATGAGGATTTCCAACCTCCTCTCTCCATCAGGGGCTGCTGCTGCCCCAAATCCTCAGAGAGACCCCTCTGGGTCAATGCCTAGGCCCTTTTGGGAAGGTTGGGGTGCCCTTTTAAGCTGTTCCAGTGTTTTCTGTGCTTTATTTTCAAAGTTATAAGCAGATGATGGTTTAAAAAGGTGTCAATTCAAGGAATTCAAGAAATCCTAAGGAATCTCAAATTCCTTAGATGATGATATGATGTGATATATCATATTGATAATATGATATGAATTTGATTATGTTATTATCACATTGATGATATGATGTGAATTTGTTAATTTTCTGTATTTGTTGCTGACTTCTCACCTAATTTCCCAAAAGGCACGCATCATTTCAAGATCTTTCCTTTTATTTTCTAGCTACTTAAACACCTCTTAATATGATTGTTTAGAGCTTTGTTTTAGAAATGTATTCAGGGACATCACTGCAGGTTTGAGCTCTGCTGGCAAGGGCTTGGCGGCCTCCTCTCCAAGCTTGTTGGCTTCTCTTTGCATCAGAGACTCCCCATTGTTGAGAACACCCCAAAATTTCACCCAGGCTTGTAACACCCCCCTGGGATCCCCAGGGGGCTCAACCTTGCCCTGTTTCCCATGGAACCCCTGGAGTTTTTTTCCAGAGGGTCAGGGGAGAGCCAGATCCCAGCAGTGCCCTCTGAGCTTTGCCCTTCTCCTGCTGCTGCCCCCACCCATTTCCTCCTCCCCCCTGGGGCTTTCCCCACTCTGATCTCACCTGACACTTTTTTCCCCAGTGAGGCTCACCTGGGCAGGAGCAGAGCAGGTAATTCCCAATCCTCAGGGGGCTGAGTGATAGGGAGGCCCTAAAAACCAGCAAAAAAATGAGGAAAAGGGGTGAGGAATCCCCCTTTGATGGGGATCCTGCCTGGTTTTGTTTAATATTCCAAATGTTGGGTGCAGAGGGGCTTGGACAAGGAGTTTTGGGCTGGAGAATCCCCTTTTTATGGGAATCCCACCTCATTCTGGTTAATATTTGGGATATTTACATGTGCAGGTAGTTAGGCTGGTTTGGGCTGCAGAACTCTTTATTGATGGGAACTCCAGCTTATTTTAGTTAATATTTGGGATAATCTGCATGTGCCAGGATTTAGGCTGGTTTGGACTGGAGAATTCCCCTTTTTATGGGAACCCCACCTCATTCCGGTTAATATTTGGGATATCTGCCTCAGGCTGGTTTGGAGAACTCCTCTTTAATGTGAATCCTGCCTAATTTTGCTTTAATATCCCAGATAAACGTCAGGGTGCACAGGGGCTTGGATGGGCTGGTTCAGGCTGGAGAATCCCTCTTGGATGGGGATTTTGCTCGATATTTTGGGTATCTGCACGTGCAGGGACTTAAGACAATTCGATCCCACTTTTGATGGCGACCCTGCATAATTTCCTTGATATTTTGGATTTTTATATTTGATATTTGATTTTTTTTTTTATATATATGCCTGTGCAGCTACTTAAGCTGGAGAACTCCCCTTTGATGGGAACCCCAGCTTAATTTAGGTAATATTTGGGATATCTGCGTGTGCCAGGACTTAGGCTGGTTTTGGGCTGGAGAATCTGTGTTTGATGTGAATCCTGCCTAATTTTGCTTAATATCCCAGATAAACGTCAGGGTGCACAGGGGCTTGGATGGGCTGGTTCAGACTGGAGAATCCCCCTTTTATGAGAACCCCACCTCATTCTGGTTAATACTTGGTTGAGAACTTCTCTTTAATGTGATCCTGCCTTATTTTGCTTAATATCCCAGATAAACGTCAGGGTGCACAGGGGCTTGGATGGGCTGGTTCAGACTGGAGAATCCCTCTTGGATGGGGATTTTGCTCGATATTTTGGGTATCTGCACATGCAGAGACTTAAGACAATTCGGTCCCACTTTTGATGGCGATCCTGCATCATTTCCTTGATATTTTGGATTTTTATATTTGATATTTTGGTTTTTTTGATATATCTGCCTGTGCAGCTACTTAAGCTGGAGAACTCCCCTTTGATGAGCATCCTACCCAATTTTCCTCAACATTCCCGCTGCCGGGGATGCACCGGGGCTGCTTTTGGGGAGGTGATGCCGGGCATGGGGAATCCCTCTCTAGGCAAAACGCTGGCGCCGCTCCTCATTAAAGGCTCCGGCGAGGCAAAAACGAAACAAAACGCGGCCGGATGACCCCGAGGAGCTTTTTCCTTGTCCCTTTCCTTGTCCCTTTTCCCGGGATCCGTGCGCGCAGCCGCGCGTGGGCACCGCGATGCGGGGAGGGAGGGAGGGAGGGACGGACGGAGGCAGCGCAGCGTCCCCGCGTCGCCTCCATCGCCTTTTCCCCGGCGTGCCGGCCACGCCGGCCAGCCCCGGGCCGGATGCTGCTGAGCCAGGGCCGAGCCGAGACGCTGCTGCGGGGCTGCCAGGTAAAAAGCGAGGGAGGAGGGAGGATGAGGATGGCGCGGTGACCCCGCTTGGGGACAGGCCTGGGGTTTAATCCGCGCTCTGTCACCGGGAGGTGACACTCGGCGGGTTTTGCAGCCCAGCACAGCCGGGGGGATGCGGGCAGCCTCACCGGGAAGGGTCCCCGCCTGCTGCCGGTGTCCCCCGGCTCCCAAAGCTGCATCCCCGACCCCTCCGCAGGGGCTGGAAGCAGCAATTCCCGTGGGAATTTGGGGGGGATGAGGGTGGTCGGGGCAGGGACCCCCCCACCCCGAGTGTGCTTTCCAAAATCCAGCCCGGTACGGCTCCCGGGTGGAATTTTTGCCGTTTAAAACGGGAATTGCGGATAAGCGGCTCCGTTCCGGGGCTCCCCCGCGATGTGGCCCAGGCGGGTGTGTGGGAGCGTGAAAGGAGAAACCGCACAAAAACCCGGCTTACACCGCTCAGGTCTGTTCAAGAGAGATTGAATTCTCCTCGCGAACCGGGAGCTGCCATCTGCTGTCTGATGGCAGCCGGGGAAAAGGAAAAGGAGCTCCGGGGAGCGGGGCAAGCTGGGAGCTCGCCGGGCTTCGGGTTCCCTGGAAATGGCTCCGGTTTGAGGGCTGCGCGCTGCGTTTGTCGGTGCCCGGTGTGAGAAGGGAAAGATCCACCCCGGAGAGGAGATGATGCTGGGGGAAAAGATCCTCTAGACCTACACACATCACACGCCAAAAAATCCTCCCTCGCCAGCGATTGCGGGCTCGGTGTGAGCTGGGAGCTGACCCTGGCATGCAGCGAGTGTGCGCGGTCTCTGCCCCACCTGTGCCGGCGCCGCTCTCGGGTATCCCCCCCTGGCATCCAGGGAATTGTTTTACCGAGCTGCGCCTTGGCCGGGGCACGGCTTGAGCTTTCCCGATAAAACCGGGAGCGTGTCGCGGCTCCGGGAGCGTGTCCCGACACCGGGAGCGTGTCGCGACACCGGGAGCGTGTCGCGGCACCGGGAGCGTGTCCCGACACCGGGAGCGTGTCGCGGCACCGGGAGCGTGTCCGGGCACCGGGAACGTGTCGCGACACCGGGAGCGTGTTCCAGCACCGGGAGCGTGTTCCAACACCGGGAGCGTGTCGCGACACCGGGAGCGTGTCCGGGCACCGGGAACGTGTCGCGACACCGGGAGCGTGTCGCGGCACCGGGAGCGTGTCGCGGCCCCAGGATCGTGTCGCGGCACCGGGAGCGTGTCGCGGCACCGGGAGCGTGTCGCGGCCCCAGGATCGTGTCGCGGCACCGGGAGCGTGTCGCGACACCGGGAGCGTGTCCCGGCACCGGGAGCAGAGCGGATCTGCGGCGGGGTCGGGCCACCACAACAAGGAGGAGTTTCTGCTCTCCAAAATGCCAGGATGTGTTTAAAACAGCGAGGTTTGTGTGTTTAATTTCAATGGGGTGATTAGGATGGGGATAAGCGCGGTATCTCTGGGTTTAGGGTGATTTTGGGGATCTGGCACTGAACGGGTCCCTGACCCTGCTGCCGCGGGAGGGAGGGAGGGACACGGGGGAAGGAACAAGACTGACCAGTTCCCGGGGAGGAAACAACCTGTTCCCTGCCGGCACAGGGAGTTTTCCTTGGCAGGCACTCAGCCGTGCCCGGGGTGCCCTTGCAGAGCCCGGGCTGGCTCCGTGCCCGCCGAGCACCCATGGGTGCCGTGCAGGTGGGTGGCTGTCCCCGGGTGGTGGAGCAGGTGGCGTTCCCGTGCCAGACCCGTGCCGGGATGGGACAAGGGAGGGTTTCCATGGAGGGCCGCAGTGTGGAGGAGTGCCAGCGCCGAGCAGTGGCACTGTGCCAGTCCCTGTGAGTGTCCCCTTGCACTGGTGACGCCCTGTGAGTGTCCCCCTGCATCGGGGCTGCCTCCCCTGCAGGGTGTCAGCACACAGAGAAGCTCTGACCCCTTTCCCGCAGGCTGGGAAGGAATTTTCCCCTGGCACAGCTGGGAGAGAGGCCTGGGATGTGCTGAAATCTCCCCGTGCTGCAGCACAGGGCACAAACCCTGGCCAGGGCCAGGTGCTGCCCAGCCAGGATCCCTCACCCCTGCACACAGAATCACAGAATTTCTGGGTTGGAAGAGACCTCCAGGATCATCCAGTCCAACCCTAAGCTCAGCTAAACCCTGGCACTCACATCCAGGCTTTTCTTAAACACATCCAGGGATGGTGACTCCACCACCTTCCTGGTCAGAACATCCCAATATTTTATCACTCTTTCTATAAAAAACTTCTCCCGAATATCCAACTTAAATTTCCCTTGGTGCAGCTTGAAGCTGTGTCCCCTTGTGCTGTCTGGAGAAAGAGCCCAACCCCAGCTGAGCACAGGCACCTCTCAGGGAATTTTTCAGCAGTGGGATGCAGGCAGCCCTTGGCACCCACAGCCCTTGGCATGGCTGCAGTGCCAGAGCTCTCTGCAGAGCTCCTGGCTGCGTCCAAAGCAGCAGAATTGTCCCCTCCAGGCTGCACTGAATCCTGCAGGAACATCAGTTGTGGTTTTTCCCCTTTCCCCAGTGTTCCTGGGAGCTCTCAGAGCTCCTGCACTCCGTGTCTGGGTGCCAGACTGCAGGGATGAGGCTACGAGGAGGCAGCCAGAGGTTTCTTTGCTTTAATTATTACAGTTTTTAGTCATCCCTGACAGCTCCAGGCTGGAGCAGCGTCTCGTGGAGGATTCAGTGAGTGTGGGTTTGAGCACTGTCATCGTGTGGGATGTCCCTGAGCTGATAACAGGGATTATCTCAGTTTGTCATCCAGCTCTGGGGACAGGCTGGGAGCAGCGCTGTGCTTGGAGGGAGAGCTGGGACACAGGCTGGCCAAATCCTGCTCCCCACTGGGATTTCCAATGCAGCAAACTGGGATTGGATCCCGTTTCCCAGGTGTGAATTGCTGAGGCCTCACAGCAAACCTGACCTCACACACACCTGGAAAAGACCCCGAGGGGAAACTCCGTGCAGGGCTTTGGGATGCTGGGAGATCCAGCCAGGAATGCTGGATTCAAGGGCAGCTCGTGGATAAAAGCTGCTTGCACAGATATTCAGCTATAGGTGAATCACTCACTCACATCTACCCCAGCATTTCTTTTTTTAGTAAAAACAGGCATTTTCCGAAGTTTCAGGCCACTGTGGGTTTCCTGTGGCATTCCCACGCATGGATTCAGCACTTTCATGGATGATATTCCTGGGCTGGTGTCTCCACCTGCCTGCTTGAGCTTCATGGTTAAAGTCAGCCCAGGAGCTGCTGAATTTCAGGACGATGCTGAAGCTGATGCTGAAGCTGATGAGGTTCTATCAAGGCTCTCAAACAGCCCAAAAGTCCCTTTTGATTCCAGAGCCCCCATTTGCTCTCAGATTTAACCCAGACAGGAATGTCCCACCCCTGGGCTGTGCCTGGGCAGTGGTGGGACGTGCAGCTGTGCTGATGTCCACGAGTGGACGGTGACAATTGTGGGACCTGAGGCTTGTTTGGTGTTTTGGCTGTTCCTTCCCTGGGTTTGTTTGATGTCATTTGGTGTTTTGGCTGTTCCTTCCCTGGGTTTGTTTGATGTCATTTGGTGTTTTTGGCTGTTCCTTCCCTGGATTTGTTCTGCTGGAGCAATGATCAGGTTGTGGAGTTGGTTTTGCAGCTGGTTTTGGTTTTGCAGCTCTTCTGGGCTCTGTGCTGGGAGCACAACCCCTTTGGATGTGCCTGGGACACCCTGGGCACTCCCAGCAGCTGCCAACACCTTGGAACACCTTTGGTGGCCTTCACTCAAGGGCAGGGCTTTGCCATGAGCTGGTCAGTGAGGGATTAAATCTTTTCCATCCCTCTGGGAGCAGGATGTACTCCCTGGGGCTCCTGGGCTGAACTCCAGGTCCTCTCTCCCAGAGGATCGTGGGGCACCTGTGCCAGCCCCTCACCACCCTCATGGGGAAGAATTCCATCCCAATATCCCATCTAAGCCTGTCCTTGGCAGTGGGAAGCCATTCCCTGTGTCCTGTCCCTCCATGCCTTTATCCAAAGTCGCTCTCCAGCTCTCCTGGAGCCCCTTTAGGCACTGGAAGGGGCTCTGAGCTCTCCCTGGAATTTTCTCTCCGTCAGTGCCAAAAGGGACTTTGCAGCTGCAAAAGTGGGAAGGGCTGGGGGGCAAAGGGAGGGATGGAGGGATAGATGGATGGAGGGATGGATAAAATTTGGATAAAATTCTGATAACAGAGGTTCAATAAATTCCCAATAAATGGGATGGGTGGATGGATGCATGGAGGGATGGATAAATGGAATAGATGGATGGATGGATGGATGGATGGATGGATGGATGGATGGATGGATGGATGATGGATGGATGGATAAATGGGATGGATGGAGGGATGGATAAAATTTGGATAAAATTCTGATAACAGGTTCAATAAATTCCCAATAAATGGGACGGGTGGATGGATGGATGGAGGGATGGATAAATGGGATGGATGGATGGATGCATGGAGGGATGGGTAAAATTTGGATAAAATTCTGATAACAGAGATTCCATAAATTCCCAATAAATGGGAATTTATGGGTGGATGGATGGATGGATGGATGGATGGATGGATAAATGGGATGGATGGATGTCCCTGCAGCTGAAGGGGCGTTTTGGGATGACTCACACTTCCATGGACACGGAGCCAGGCTGCAGCTGGCTGGATCCCCACGGGAACACTGCCAATCCCCGCTGTGCCGCAGCCCTGGGCTGCTCCTCTCCCAGGAGCCAAACCCTGCGCAGCTCCTGGAGTGCAGCAGTGCCCCTGCAGCTCCTGGGAGCCACTCCAGGTGTGTGCCAGGGGGCTCAGGGTGAGGGAGGCTGGGACAGAACACAGAGGTGGCTGCATCAGCTCTACCACCCGAGGTGACTTTCTCTGCAGGACAGGGGCTTTTCCCAGCCACTCAAGTTGTGTTTCTGTTGCTGTCTGGTGCCCCAAAGGGTCCCTGGAGGGGAGGAGGAGGAGGAGGAGGAGGAGGAGGGGGATGCTGCTGGAAGATTGGCTGCTCCTACAGCCCAGGGGTTGTTTTCCCACTGTGCTGTGCTTGGTGAAACACGTCAGATTTGGTTTCAGTTTGAATTACTGTTTGTCTGACTAACTGGACGTCGGTGCTTTGGGGGATTTTTGCTCTGGGGGTGGTTGCCTCTGTCCTGGGATCAGTTCCCTGGGAGGCAGTGGGGCTGTGTCCGTGTCACTGTCGTGCTGCCCTGGGTTTGTCACTGTCACCTGTCACCTGTGCTGCTGTCCCTGCTCCTGTGCCCGGATGCTGGGTCTCAGATGCTGTCATTTCCTCCTGGGGCAGAACTGCCCTCACTGATACATCAATGACTCTGTGACACAGGGGCAGCTTCTTTCCTTGCCTCTCTTGCTGCAGTGATGGGGATGTGCCAGAACATCCCAGCCCATCCCCATCCCTGTGGTTTCTGTACCTCCTCTGCAGGACCTGGTGTGCCAAACCCCTGAATTACAGTCCAGAGCTCTGTGTCCTCACCCCATTCCAGTTCCTGTCGTGTCCAGCATCCCCTTTCCATTCCCAGCTGAGTTGATGTGTGTTAAACTCCAGGATGCTCCATCCTGGAGATGATCCCATTTCCAAACGGGGTCAGACAGACCCGTGGGCACAGGGACAGGGACAGAAGGATGTCAGGGCTGCCCTGGAGAACCACCAGTGTCCTGCCAGCTGCTGGCTCCTGCCAGCCCAGTTTTTGCCCGTCAGGCCACGAGATGTCACATCCCAAATGTGACATATGGAGCCGAGGCTCCAATTGTCCCTTTTCTGGGCTAAAGGATGGAAAACCCTTTAGGGTGGCACCGAGAGCATGCGAGCATTCCATGGGGTTGCTGATTCACGTGGCTGGTGGAGAGGAGCCAGCTCTGGCTGTTCCTCTGCTGCTGAGGGACATCCTGGGGACATCGTGGGGGGTGGCCTTGCCCAAGGTCCGTGGTGGTGCTTCCCCAGGGGTCCTGCCCTCACTTTTCTCCTCCTTTGTGTCCTTCAGATGTCCTGTGGTAGCGAGGTCCTGCCTGCCTTAGCCAGCATCCTGCCAGCCATGGCCTCAACGCCCCAGTGAGGGACAAAAGGACGAGGAACGAGTGTCCCCAACACTGCCACACCCCGGGGACAGCCATGGAGGCCCCTCTGGATGTGCCCGTGGGGAACCTCATTGACTTTGACACCGAAACGCCCGCCCGCGACCCCTCCGAGCCCGCTGCTCCTGCTGCTCCCGGCGACAGCGGCCACACGGGGGACACGGGGGAGGTGGCAGCGGAGGAGAGCGATGCCACCGAGTCTGCAGACAGCGACAATGACATGGGGGACTCCCCACGACACTGGCGTGGCTACCGCCGCTCCTCCTCCAACGAGTCCTTCTCCTCCAGCCACAGCACGGAGTCGGCGCAGGACGAGGCCACGGCCGAGCGCCGCGAGTTCATGCGGAATTACGTGGAGAAAATCTTCACTGGGGGGTGAGTGGGCAGGGCCAGGGGTGTCCCATGGGATGGGGTTGGAGCTGGCTGTGTCCCCACTCCAGGAGCAGTGTTTGTGTCCTTCCCCTCCGCGACATGGGCACTGAGGGGGATGCAGATTTTGCCTCTCCTGGCCGCATCCCAACTCATCTTCCACCCCCAACTTCCATCCCTTCTTCTCTCTCCCCATTCCCATGCTGTGTCCCCACTCCAGGAGCAGCGTTTGTGCCCTTCCCCTCCGTTGTGTGGGTGCTGAGGGGATGCGGATTTTGCCTCTCCTGGTTGCATCCCAACTCATCTTCCACCCCTAACTTCCATCCCTTCTTCTCTCTCCCCATTCCCGTGGTGCTTCCCCACTCCGGGAGCAGCGCTTTGTGTCCTTCCCCTCCGCGACATGGGCACTGAGGGGGATGCAGATTTTGCCTCTCCTGGTCACATCCCAACTCATCTTCCACCCCCAACTTCCATCCGTTCCTCTCTCTCCCCATTCCCGTGCCAGGCTCTCGCTGTCCCTGTGAAAAACGAGGTTTGCTTTCTTAAAAAAAATTATAAGTTTAATAAAAATAAAAGATAGACAATCAGGAGACAGACTGAAGCAAAGACAGTTTCTCAGCCGAGGGTGCCTGGCACCGAGCCAGCCAGCACACACACAGTAACAAAAAGGCTCATTCCTTAAAAGTATCAGCCTGTTGCATATTTATAAATTCACGTGCATGATTCAAGCATTCCTTTTGAATATGAATTTCTTTGTTCAGTTTCAACTCCCCCCCCCCAATCATTTTATCTGATACATCCATCTGCAGGTGGCTCCATTCCATCTAGGTATAGATCCCATAAATTCTTCTCCTGAGGTTTTGGTCATCTTCATTTGGATAAAATTCTGATCATAGAGATTCAATAAATTCAGTTTTGTAGCTTTTGGTCAGCAATCTTCATTTGGTTAATGCAGGAATGCAGGAGGACTCCCCCAACCTTCTGGTTTGGCCAGTTTAGAAATTATAAAAAACCAAAAACAAAACAGATTTTTGCTTTTAAAATTACGTTATAACCAAAAAGAGAATATACACCCATCACATTTCTAAACTCTGTTAATAAAAGAAAATATAGTAAAGCCTTCCCACATTAATGAATAAATAGAGTATTCATTTTAATATTTAAACTCTATTAATAAAGGAAGATATAGTAAAGCCTTCCCACATTATACATAGAGTATTCAATTTAATATTTGCGAAAAGCCAACTTTATAATCTTTATAATTTTTATTTATAACAGTCCCCATCTCCTGTCCCCACTGATGCTGGGGTGGCTCCCACGTGCTCCCCTCTGGCCGTGCCCCCAGCCCCAGCTCCCGGCGCTCTCCGGGGCTCCGTGTCAGGCTGGATGGAGCAAACGGAGCGTGAGGAGCAGCAGCAGGGCTTGGTTTAGCTCCGGGGCTCCCTGCCTGTCTCTGGAGCTCAGATTCTGCTCGTGCTCTCCTTGGCTCTTCCCTTCTCCTGTTGCCTTGGGAAGGCTGACCTGAAACAGAGGCTGGGCAAAACTAGAGAATAAAATCAGGATTTATTAAAAGGTCTCCAGGATCCACCCTGGGCATTACAGAAGCCAACACAAGGCACCCAGGGTGGGCTGAAAGTGGTAACAGAGATGGCTCCGCAGGCACGAGATTTTGCCAGTTTATAAGTTTAGGTCTATTTGCATATTGGGGTCCAATTGTCCAATTTGGCTCCGCAGTCATGAGATTTTGCCATTTTATAAGTTTAGGTCTATTATTTACATATTGGGGTCCAATTGTCTAATTTGGCTCCCCAGTAAGGAGATTTTGCCATTTTTTAAGTTTAGATCTGTTTGCACATTGGGGTCCAATTGTCCAGTTCCAGCCCCAGGCCATGAGGTCCCATCCTTGTTCCACCCCTCAGTCCATCGTTGTTTGTGTTTTGGGCTGAAAGTTGTCCTTGGTCTTCCATCAGAAATGGATTTGTTTTGTGTCACTGCTCCGTGGAGGGAGCTCAGTACAGTTCCTAATACCAGGCTTCATCCCCAAGCAGCACAAATCTGAAAATATAAAATCCAAGACATCACTCCCTCTGCCTTTGGTTCCCCTCCTGCCAGGGAGGAAGAAAAGAGCAGCAGGGATGACAAAATGGATGCTCCTCTCCTCCTCCTCTTCCTCCTCTTCCTCCTCTTCCTCCTCTTCCTCCTCTTCCTCCTCTTCCTCCTCTTCCTCCTCTGCCTCCTCTTCCTCCTCTTCCATCAACACCAGGATGCTGATGTTAAGAGGGCACAGGTCACATCCTTGTCTTTAATGATTTTTTTAAATTATTTTTTTCTGTTTCAGAGAGGATCTGGACCAGGAGGAGAAGGCCAGGTTTGGGGAGCTGTGCAGCAGCGAGAACGGGAAGGGCAGGGAGTGGTTTGCGAGATACGTGAGCGCCCAGGTAAGGGGAGAGGTGGGGATGTCCTGCATGGGCTTTGCAACAGCCTCAGGCAACAGCTCAGGGTTTATTTATATCCCAAAAAAGTATTTTTGGAAGGCAGAGAACTCAAGGAAAGCGAGGAACCACAGCAGAGGGAGATAGAGGAGTGAATAAATACATTTTGAGCAGTTAAATATACACTTGGTGCAACGTGGGAGAGAATTTTATTTAAAATTAAATCCCACCAGCACTCAGACACATCCTATTCCCTAAAAAAAACCCCAAAAAAACCCCAAAAACAAACCAAAAACCCAAAAACAAAACCAAAAAAACCCACAAAAAACCAAACTCAGACAGTCACAACGCAGTCTCTGATGGGGAGACCCAGCTATGGGTGGGTTTTGTTTTTCCCCCTGCCCATGGTGGGGGTTCCTGGGGGGCTGAGGCTGTTCCTGGGGGGCTGAGGCTGTTCCTGGGGAGCTGAGGCTGTTCCTGGGGGGCTGAGGCTGTTCCTGGGGGGCTGAGGCTGTTCCTGGTGCTGTGCTGAACCCTGAGCTCTGTCCCTGCAGCGCTGCAACTCCAAATGTGTCTCTGAGCAAACCTTCTACCGCCTGATGCAGTCCTTCGCCCTCGTGCTCTTTGAGTAAGTCCTGGGGGCACCCTGGGGCTTTGTGGTGACCCCTAAAAGGCCCTGGGGGCACCCTGGGGGTTTGTGGTAACCCCTAAAAGATCCTGGGGGCACTTTGGGATTTCGTGGTAACTCCCAAAAAGTCCTGCGGGCACTCTGGGGCTTTGTGGTGACCCCTAAAAGGTCCTGGGGACACTCTGGGGCTTTGTGGTAACCCCTAAAAAGTTCTGGGGGCAGCCTGGGGCTTCATGGTAACCCCCAAAGGGTCCTGGGGGCACCTTGGGCCTTTGTAGTAACCCCTAAAAAGTTCTGGGCTCACCCTGGGGCTTCGTGGTAACCCCTAAAAGGTCCTGGGGGCACTCTGGGGGTTTGTGGTAATGCCCAAAAAGTTCTGGGGGCACCCTGGGGGTTTGTGGTAACCCCTGAAAGGTCCTGGGGGCACTCTGGGTATTCGTGGTAACCCCCAAAAGGTCCTGGGAGCACTCTGGGGCTTCATAATAACCCCTAAAAGTTCTGGGGGCACCCTGGGGCTTTGTGGTAACCCCCAAAAAGTTCTGGGAGCACCCTGGGTGTTTCTGGTACCCCCAAAAGGCCCTGGGGGCACTCTGGGGCTTTGTGGTAACCCCCAAAAGGCCCTGAGGGCAGAGTTCCCATTCTCTGCCGTGGGTTCCCATCAGGGGCTGTCCTCACGGGGTGTTCCCTGTGTGTCAGGTGTCACCAGATGGACGATTTCAGCCCAGCCAAGAACCTCATGACCATGTGTTTCACCTATTACTACATAGGTAAGGGAGCCTGCACCCCTGTGGGGGCTGGTTTGAAACGTGTCCTGGGCATGGGAAAGGTGTTGGAAGGGGTGGAAAAAGAGCCCAGAATCCATGGAAACCTGGCAGAGCTCCTGGCTGGGGTGGTGATGCTTTATAATCTTTATAATTTTTATTTATAAAATTTTGATGGTGCTTTGTCCTTGCTGGGACATTTGTATGTGGAATATTTGGGAATATTTGATTGTGGAACAACCCCCAGATGATCCCAGCCCCTGGGGGTGGGATGGGAACCGCCCAGCCCAGAAGAAATTTGGTTTATTTTTTGGTGACTGCTCCTCCACGGGGATTTTCTGTCCAAAATGGGAGTGGGGAATGGCACTGTTGGACTCAAAATAAAGATTATTGATTCCAGTAATTCAGAAGGCAAATGAGCATAGAAAAAAGCTTTATTTTCTCATTTTTCCTATTATTTATAAAGTGTTATGATACGAAATGAACATGATTGGTGCATAGGAACAACACCTCTCTAATTCCATTGGTTAAACCACAGAAATAGAAAACACCACCCAGCAAAAGAATATTTTGAGAAAGAAATGTCGTTTTTACAAGATTCTTTTGAGAAAGAAATGCAGTTTTTACAAAATTGTTTTGAGAAAGAAATGTCGTTTTTGCAAGACTGTTTTGAGAAAAAAAGTCCTTTTTGCAAGATTCTTTTGAGAAAGAAATGTTGTTTTTACAAAATTGTTTTGAGAAAGAAATGCAGTTTTCACAAGATTGTTTTGAAAAAGGAACTTGCTGAGAAGATTTCCCTTGGGAAAGAGTTAACAGTCACTAGCAGGCTAAAAAAATAAATCCTCTCAGGCTCAGAAGCATCAGGCCCACAGGGGAGGATAAAAATAAAAACCCACAGGGATCTTGGGTGTTCCCATCTCCTGGTGGAGCTGGTGCAGGTCCCCAGGAGCTGGCAGCACTCAGGGTGGTGATCCCTGAGCTCCTGGCACATTTTCCCCAGGGAAACCCCACGCCCTGCCCTTGGAGGCCAAGGAGAAGCCCACGGGCAGCATCGACTCGTACCTGAGGTCGGCCAACACGTGGCTGGCTGAGAAGAAGGACATCGCAGAGAGGCTGCTGAAAAACACCTCGGCCAAGACTGAGAACGTCAAGGGATTCTTTGGGGGCCTGGAGACCAAACTGAAGGGTCCTGCCCCCAAAAAGAGCGAGTGGGTACCCTCGGGTGGGCAGGCAGCCGTGTCATGGCCAAGCCAGGGGTGTGGGGGACACCACGGGGCTGCCACGGCCATGAGAGGTGACCTGCTTGAGTCACTGTCACCTCATGGGCTGGGAGCCCTGTTTTCCTTGGCCATTGTCCTAAATCTTCCTAAATTGTCTCAAAACTCTGTGGTTTGGTGGTTCCACTCTTGTGATTTTCTGCATTATCTCTGTACTGGGTCCCAGGGGAAGGATGTCACTGTTTCTTTGTCACCTTTCTGGCCCTGGGGATGGTGGCATGGGATCAAGGGGATTTTCACATGAGGTTCCCTTTGCCAGGGGGGCCATGGGCTGTTGGGGGGGGATTTTTGGAGCTGACCTTGATTTCTTGTGCCACAGCGAAGGTGAGGACAAACCAAAGGAGAAGCTGAAGAAGACGGGTGAGTGCATGGCCAGAGCATCCCTGGGGAAGGGGAGAGGGTTGGGAATGCTGGAATTCCTTTGGGTGGGTTTGAAATTCCAGTCACAACTCTGGTACTGCGAGGATCTTGTCCCTCAGGGTCACAGAGGTTTGGGCACCCATTGCCTCTGAGTTTTGGTGGTGCTCCAGTCTCCCCCAGCACCTGTGTGTGCTCCTAAATCAGTGGTGACCCCGTCCTGAGACATCCCTGCCTTCCTCAGGGCTGATCCGTGCCCTCCCAGGGCACCCAGAGCTCCTCATCCCATTGCTTGGATGTGTTTGGTTTGGAAACCTTCCCAGCTGCTCAGCCACCAAACTGGGAGTGGGCACAAAATCCACAGATTTTGGGAAGGTGGGAGAGCTCAGATGATGGCGTGTGACTTTGTGTCCCCACAGTGTGACTTTGTGTCCCCACAGTGTGACTCTGTGTCCCCACAGTGTGACTTTGTGTCCCCACAGTGTCCCTGCAGAGCCCGGAGGAGGAGAAGAAAGGGGAGAAGATCTACCTGTACATGCACCTCAAGCAGCAGCCCATCTGGTAAAGCCCCTGGGGAGGGGATTGTCCTGCTGGCCACGTGTCCCCAAATGTCCCCAAGTGTGCCCCTACCAGAGCTGGCCTTGGCTTTGGCATTCCCTTGGGCTAATCAGAGTTTGCAGCCACCAAAGGGCTGGTCCAGAAATCTGCCAGGTTGGTTTGGAAGGACTTGGGAGGACTCAGGGAGATTGTGGTGTTGCCTTGGGAAGGCTGACCTGAAACAGAGGCTGGGCAAAACTAGAGAATAAAATCAGGATTTATTAAAAGGTCCCCAGAATCCCCCCTGGGCATTACAGAAGCCCAAGCAAGGCTGCACCCAGGGTGGGCTGAAAGTGGTAACAGAGATGGCCCCGCAGTCACGAGATTTTGCCATTTTATAAGTTTTGGTCTATTTCCATATTGGGGTCCAATTGTCCAATTCCAGCCCCAGGCCATGAGGTCCCGTGCTTGTTCCACCCCTCAGTCCATCGTTGTTTGTGTTCTTGGCCTGAAAGTTGTCCTTGGTCTGCAGCAGAAATGGATTTGTTTTGTCTCACTGCTCAGTACAGGGAGCTCAGTACAGTTCCCAATATGAGGCTTCATCCCTAAGCAGCCCAGAACCTGAAAATATAAAATCTAAGGCATCAGTGGAATCCTGGAATGGTTTGGGTGGGAAGGGACCTTAAAGCTCATCTGTGCTGGTTTGAAAGCAAAACCAGTGAAAGACTCCAAGTCAGAAACACAATTTAATAAGAGGAAAAGAAATAAAGGAAAGTAAAATAAAATAAAATAAAAGTAGTAGTACAAAAAAAACCACTGACAGAGTCAGAACACAACCTGACACCCTGTTAGGGTGGTGGCAGCAGTGCAGATGAAATGCTCTTGTCCAAGCACTGATCCTGTAGAAAGGTCTGGGAGCTCTTGTCCTCTGGGAGTCCAGTGGGTCAGGGCTCCCTGTGCTGTCCCAAATCCCAGATTCTATCCAGGTGGGAATGCTTGGCTCCTCCCCCTGGGCGGAGCATCTCCCCCTGGGCTGATCTCATTCTCTGAGCCCTGCAGTGGCTCCTTGCTGGCCCATGAACCAGAGACAGCTCCCGCAGGGAGTTCCCCATGAGCCACGGGCATTGCTGGGCCATGGACAGGAGAGAAGGGAAACACTGCCCCAGCTGGTTCCAGCAGCTCCTGGGGATGGGGATGGAATACTTTGGGCACAGCTGACATTGTAACCTAGGACATCATCCCATTCCACCCCACCTTCCACCATCCCAGGCTGCTCCAAGCCTTATCCAACCTGGCCTGGGACACTTCCAGGCATCCAGGAGCTTCTCTGGGCACGCTGTGAGCGTTCCTAACTATAAAATCCCAATTGGCCATTCCCAACACCTCCCTCCCTCCCTCCCTGCAGGCACAACCTGCGGTTCTGGAACGCCGCCTTCTTTGACGCCGTGCACTGCGAGCGCAGGAAGAGATCCCCCACCACCAGGTAGGACGTGTCCCTGTGTCCCCTGTGTCCCCTCCAGCCCCTCAGGGTGCTCCTCCAGCCCCTCAGGGTGCTCCTCCTGACAGCCCCAAGCTTGGCCAACCCTGAGGAAATCCTGACTGGAAAGCTGCTGGGAGCAGTGGGATGGGCTGGTGGGATCTGCAGCCCGGCAGGGCTTTGGGAGCAGCAGGAAGGTTTTCTTGCTTGTTGTGAAATATTTTTTGGAGGAACCAAACCTTATAGAGAAGTGCCCAGAAATCCCAGCCGGGGCTCAGGCTGGTGGTGCTGAGTTTGCCAGCAGGTCTGGGAGGTGCTCGGTGCAGCCATCAGGGAGGTGCAGTGGATGGAGGGGATGTGGATGGAGGGGATGTCCCCAGCTGTCCCCAGCAGGGACAACCTGCAGCCAGCAAGGAGAGAACCTGGGGATGGTGGCACTGCCAGCCCTGAAAATTGTGCTCAACCTGGCCAGGAAGGAGGTGCAGAAGTGGCTGAGACTCACCCAGCTTGTGCCCATCTCTTGACCTGCTGTTTCCCACTCCCAGCTGGCCCCTGAGGCTCTGAGCTCCAGGGGTGGAATCACCAAGCTCAGAGCATTCGAGGCACCCCTTTTTGGAGCTGACAGCCCTTTGGAACCCCCAGAGCCCCCTCTGTGTCCCCCCCAAACCCCGAGCTCAGCTGCAGCAGCCCTGGCTCACACCTTGGGATGCTGCACCAGGCTCAGCTCACGGATCAATCCCTGTTTTTTCCCCTTTATTGTTTCCTTTTTTTTTTAACTCCCAAGCAAGCACGGGAAGAGCCTCTGGAACAGCAACATAACCAGAACTGCATTTGCTTTGATTAAGGCCCAAATTAGCAGCAGCAAATGCCTCACAAGGACAGACGCCACCGGCAGCTGCTCCCTGCTCCCGGTGCCTTTCCCAATTAATCTGATGGCTGAGCCTGCCTAACAAAGGAGCTTTGGGAAATGCAGCCTGGAGTATCCCGAGTGTCTCTGGGGGGGGTTGGGAGGTGGGAGTGATCCCCCCTCACCCCGAGTCCTCTGGAGAGGACACAGGATCCTGGCAGTGAGCTGGAATGTTCCAGGATCCTGGCAGTGAGCTGGGATGGTCCAGGATCCTGGCAGTGAGCTGAGGATGGAAATCCCTGCAGGGAGGATGTGGTTGGTGAGGGTTGGAATTCCAGGTCGGTCCTTGGTCACGGCAGATGTCCAGAAGGTCTGTGGGGTGGGGTTGATGTCACCTCTGTGATGGGGTGACATCTCTGGGGTGGGGTGACATCTCTGGGGTGAGGTGACATCTCTGGGGTGGGGTGACACCTCTGTGCTGGGGTGGCATCTCTGGGGTGGGGTGACATCTCTGGGGTGGGGTGACATCTCTGGGGTGAGGTGACATCTCTGGGGTGGGGTGACACCTCTGTGATGGGGTGACATCTCTGGGGTGAGGTGACATCTCTGGGGTGGGGTGACACCTGTGTGATGGGGTGACACCTCTATGATGGGGTGACATCTCTGGGGTGGGGTGACACCTGTGTGATGGGGTGACACCTCCATGATGGGGTGACACCTCTGGGGTGGCCGGGCTTTGTCCTCCCGAGGCTGCAGCCAGACCTGGAGGAGATTTTTCCTCCTCTGGGTGGGGAGGGCAGGGGAGGGGGGTGGGCAAAGGAATCAGAACTAAACTCCTCTTTTTCTCTCTCTCTCTTTCCTCTCTCTCTGTGCCTCTAACAACCTTCTCCATCTCTTCTCCTCTCCGTTCCCCTCCCTCCCTCTGTCCTGCATGACCTTTTCACTTTTGTCGGCCCCCGTTTCTGCCGCCGCTCCAGAGGGAACCCTGGGGAGGAAGAGGAGAAGAGGTGTGTCTGTCCCTGTCCTTCCTTAGTGTCCACAGCTCGATTCACCTCCACATCCTGCCCTGGGGAGGGGTGGGATGTGTTTTGGGGGCTCTGCAAGGCTTTTTCTCCACGGAGGAGGAAAATCTGAGCGTGAGCGTCGCCCTCCCGAAGGGCCAGAGGGGTTTGGATTGGCTCCTCTTTCATGTGGTTTTTAAAAAAAAAGGAGCCTGAATGGTTTCAATCTGGGATATTTTGCTGGGAACATCCCTCTGGGCAGGTTTTGGACACGAACTGAGTCTCTTTGTGTAGAAAGCATCTCCCTCTCCTGTCCTTCCTGCTTGCTCCTGGCTTCTGCTGCCACTTAGAGGTGCTGGGGATCCTTTGCCAGCTGGGAGAGCTGGCCCCTTTTCCATTTTTAATGCACTTTTCTTGGGGATCCTTTGCCAGCTGGGAAAGCTGGCCCCTTTTCCGTTTTTAATGCATTTTTCTGCTGCCATCCCTTAACAAAAAATTAAAATTGCTGATGAGGGGCTGCATGTCAGGACTGGGAGCGTGTCCTTGGGGCCACGAGCTGGGCAGGGCAGCAGCCACTGCTCTCTCAGAGTGTGGGATCTGGCAGCAAATCCCTGCAGGTGATGGCATCAGCAAGAGGATGAGGATTTTTTTTTTTTTGGAAGTGAATTTTCTGTGTGGCTGAGGAATGTCCTGGGTGAGGGATGAGTGTAAACATCACTGCTGTGCAGGGGGAAACGCTGCTGCTGGAAAAGAAAAGAATCAATGGAGAATTCTCAGCACTTCCAGGCTGAGATACCCCAAAAAATACAACCCCACAAACCCAGGGGTTCCTCACCCTGGGCCAGTGTGGAGATCAAAGGCTTTGAGTGGAGCCACATGTGGGTTTTTTCCCTTCCCAGGCATGTTACTCTCCACTAATAAGCCAAAAACACAGCCAAATTTTTTTGGAGGGGGCACTTTGATAATGTTTTTTTCTCCCTTCTTCCTCCCTCCAAAACATAAAAAGGCAGGAAAGAAAAATAAGATTTACAAACATCTTCTGTAAGTGAGCCAGTGGGGTCTGGGAAGTTTTGCTTCCAGATTTCAAAGCCCCTTAATTCGATTCTTCCCCTCTCCTGTCAGCCTCTGCATTTGGCTGTGGGTTTTATTTGCCATCCTAAGCTTTATCTGAGAGAAATTACACTTTCTTTTCTTAAAAAAAGAAAAAAAAAATCCCCTGAAACATTTTGTGCACATTTCCAGAGCTCTGTAAACAGCAAGCTGGAGGCTCAGCAGATTTGCACATTGGGGTTGGGGTGATTTAGTGATTTTTTTGGGGGTGATTTAGTGATTTTTTGGGGTGATTTAGTGGTTTTTTGGGGTGATTTAGTGTTTTTTTGGGGTGATTTAGTGATTTTTTTGGGGTGATTTAGTGATATTTTTTGGGGTGATTTAGTGATTTTTTGGGGTGATTTAGTGGTTTTTTTGGGGGTGATTTAGTGAGGACTGGCTCCCTTTGTGGGGTCTGATCTCCCATCCTCTTCCAGTCCCAGCCACACTGGGGCTGAGCCAACCTCCCTGAATTTTGGGTGGGACCCCCTCTATCCCAGGTTCTACCCAGCACAGCTCCCCCCTCCTGCTCGGTGTTCTGGCGAGCCACAAGTGTCCATTCTTCTCCTGCTGTCCTCCTCTTCCTTCTCCTCCATTTTTCTTCTGCCTGTCCCTGTTTTTCCTGGCTTCTCCTCCTCTCCTCCTGGGCTGTGACCTCACCTGGTTCTCGGGGAGGGGCTGGCTTCACCCTGGAGCTGTAGTTTTCCCTGGCATGCATGCACTGAGCCCTGCTGCCACCACCCCGAGTGACACCCCTGTGGCACAGGCTTTCCTCCCGGGGTGGGGGCTCTGCCACTGCCTAGAGCTGGTTGCAAACACGCAGAGCTGAACCCCCTCCATCCCTGCTGAAGGTGCTGCTGTGGCTGCAGGGAGCTGGAGTGGGAGGGGGAGGTATGTTTGATGGGGATTTGGGGAGTTGGAGCCTTGCTGCAGATGAGGGTCAAGTGCCTGGTGTCCCCCTGTCACCCTCCCAGGCTGGGGGGCTTCAGCTGGGGTGGCCATCCCCTGCTTCCCACGGTGGCACTGAAGGTGAGCTCCATGCTGGAGGGATCAATGCTATTTTAGCTCTCCATCTTAGGGCCTTTCCAGGCAAAGCCAAGGTTGAACGAGGTTTTTCCTGGGGGCATCTCTTGCTTTGCTCCAGGGCAGGTGGATCAGTGTTGTGAGCTCACCCAGCACCACACCCAAGGGCTCTGGGTGCCTTCCTGGGGCTCTCAGTGCCTTCCTGTCCTCCAGCAGCGTGGCCCAGGGTGGGAGGAAGCAGAGAGGGGCTGCTGAGGTGGCAGAGGTGACAGAGTGGTGCTCGTTCCTTGCAGGGAGAAGTGGTGCCACATGACGCAGGAGGAGCGCGACGACAGCCTGCGCTTCAACGAGAACATCACCTTCGGGCAGCTGGGGTGAGCAGGGCACGGCCAGCACCCCCCCGGGGACTGCCTGAGGGGGGGACACCTCCCAGGACATCCCTTATGGTGCTGAGGGTCTTTGGTGCTTCCCCCCAGGCTCTGCTCCTGCCCCTTCTGTTGAATATCCAAAGGGACCGAGCTGAGCTTCATCCCAATGCTGCAGGGGCTGTGGGGAGGGGGAGGAAGGTTTGGGGTCTTGGTTTTTTGGGCTGATAACCCCTGAGATGTTTGTTGAAAATCTTTCTCCCAAGCCCTGCGCCAGAAGAGAGAGTCAGGATGTGTCAGTTCAGGTTCTCAAGGTTGTTTTTTGTTTCTTATCTGGTACATTTTGTACACCCTGCTTGGGTGCTGCTACAGTGCTGGTCGTGGCCACCTGACCACCCCGAGGGCGACTTCAAGTACAACAAATTCCTCACAGTCCTTACTAAGATGTTCCCGTGGTTAATTGAAACAGCTGTAAGAAATATTCAGACTTAATTCAGGCCCAGATTTTGGTAATATTTATACAAATATTACACGATCTATGTTTATAGTAAGATACCAATACCTATAATCTATGTTAGACAGTCTCTTCTATGCTAAACCAATCCAAAAGTGCCACCACCACAGCAGAAGATGGAGGGCAAGAAGAACAGGGACACACCCAGATTCCTCCATCTTGCCTTCTTGAACCCCCATTAAACCCCAAAATTCTACATCTACACCCGGTGATAAATTAATACTGTTCTAATTAAACTCTGGTGGCTTGTCTCTGGAGCCCTTGCCAGGGTCTGGGATCACCCAGGGCAGCCAGCGGGATGTTCTGGGTTCTGACAGGGGGAAGAAGGGTCAGCCTGGCCATTCTCTCACCCCGAGCATCTCTGTCCTCCCTCAGCACCTTCATCCACAACATGCTGGCCTTCGGCCTCAACAAGAAACTCTGCAGCGACTTCCTGAAGAAGCAGGCGACCATCGGCAACTTGGATGAAGGTAGGGGAAAACCTGGGGGATTTGCAGCTCCTTTTTGGGATTCTGGAAGGATGGAGCATGGATGGGATGGTTCAGCAGCCCCCCTGAGCCCTTCTCTCTCTCCTCCCCAGAGCAATACAAGCTGCTCAGCGACCACATCGAGCAGATGGCCACGGAGTAGCCGCCCTGGCTGGCACACGGCGATGGAGAGACAGGTGGGGGAGAGGACCCCACCTCCGGGGCTACCTGAGACTGCAGCTGGGCTACCTAGGAACCAAACCACACCCACGAGCTGCAATAAAACCTGCATGATCGTCCACCAAACTCTAGAGCTGCCCCGGGGCAGCCTTGTAGCCATAGGAGCCAAACCTGCCCTCGCCAGACCCTCCCGCCTCTATTTTCGGAGCAGACAGACCCAAAAGTGAATTTTGTTGGTTAGAAAGCAAAACAAAACACAAGGGAAAAGTGTGGCTGGGCAGCCCCCAGGGGCTGTGTCTGCAGCCTGCCCCATGAAACGCTGGTGAGGTCTCTGGGGGTAAATCCAGAGGTATCCAAGGCTGCCTTTCCCTGCTGCTGTCCCCTCGCTGATGCTGGAGGTGAGGCAGGGACCACAGCCAGGAGCTGGGGCTGCACCCAGCCACCCCTCAGGCTGTGTGGTGTGTCCAGGGATGTCACCCTGCCTGGGGACACGGGCAGGCCTTGCTGGGGGCACAGGTGGGGCTGGCCAAGTGCTGCTGAGCCAGAGGGAAATCCTTCCCTGGTCGAAATCCTCCCCTGGGGGAACCTTGAAAATCCTTCCCTGGGGAAACCTCCAAAATGCTTCCCTGGGGAAACCTTCAAAATCCTTCCTTGGGGAAACCTTGAAATTCTTCCCTGGGGAAATCTTCAAAATCCTTCCCTGGGGAAACCTTTGAAATCCTTCCTTGGGGAAACCTTGAAATCCTTCCCTGGGGAAACCTTGAAATCCTTCCCTGGGGGAACCTTTGAAATCCTTCCCTGGGGAAACCTCCAAAATCCTTCCTTGGGGAAACCTTCAAAATCCTTCCTTGGGGAAACCTTTGAAATCCTTCCTTGGGGAAACCTCCAAAATCCTTCCCTGGGGAAACCTTAGAAATCCTTCCTTGGGAAAACCTCCAAAATCCTTCCCTGGGGAGACCTTGGCTGTGCTGCCTGTGTGGGTTTGTACCTCTGGGCAAAGGGACAACAGTTTGCTGCACATCATTAGCCTGGATCAGTAGGAAAAAAAGCCATGGCCTTGGGCAGGATGGCAGGCAGGGGAGGCAGAGCAGCTCTGCTCGGCTTGGGAGATGAAAAAACGCCTCATCCCTCTCCCTGCTGCTCTGTCAGTGTCGGGATGCTGCTGGATTGTGACATTTCCCAAAGCCTCCTGGCGTCCTGTGGCAGTAGATTAATTGTCCTCCCTCCCCGGGCTGCTCCTCTCTGCCCTCTCCTTCGCCAGCTCTTCGCTCCAGCTGCTCATCCATCAAACCTGAAACAGCCCTGTCCAAAGGACACCTCCTGTTCTGCTCCAGGGGTGGCAGCTCCCACCGTGCAGCAGATCTGGTTTATTGCTTGGACCTTGGCACGGTGTTTGCAGAGAGGCTGGGGACACAAGGACGTGGCTGGGGACATTTCTGGGGACACAGGGACATTTCTGGGGACACAGGGACATTGCTGCTCCCCTCTGCAAGGAGCAGCCCACAGGGGCAGAACCCCCCAGCCCTGCACAGCCAAGGGTCCAACAGCGTCTCACCCCAAAAATATCATCCTAAAATACAAGTCCAGGTTTCCATCAATCCGTTTTCCCTGTGCTGCCAGCTGTATCCCATAGGAAATAGCATAAAAGGATATTTTTTTTCCACGTAGCTCTTGGCTTCTGGTGTCATTTCCAAGCATCAAAGTGATGCTTTTACCCAAGCTGGGCTTCCCTTGCTGCTGGGGATGGGATCCATGCTGGGGCTTGTAGGAAGGATGAATCCAGCACCAATTTTTCCTTGGCCACCCCCAAATCTGGGCAGGGTCACTGGGGAAGGGTTTTTGTTGGGGTTAGGGGGTGATGTTGGTCCCTCATCCCAATAAAATTTTATTCCTGCTGGATAAAATGTGCTGGACCATGAGCAGCTCAGCATCCTGGAGCATCCCATCCCCATGGCCTTCCCTGTCTCTGTCTCCACTCAGGTCTTTCCCAAATCCTCCTTCATTTCTTTATTATTAATATTATTATTTTTTTTCCAACATGAAAAGTTCAGCGCTGAAGTATATATATATATATATATAATTTGCATGTGTATTTTTCTAGAAAAACAATTAAAATCCAATAAAAAATAGCCATAAACCCTCCTTGACCAGGACTGTGTGAAGGATGAGGTGTGAGAGAGAGATTGGAATAAATTATCTTAAAAAGGAAAATTATTTTTGCTCAGTTGTTGTTGTGTGTTTTAAGCTCTTGGATTTTCTCCACGCTGCCTGTTCGACCTCAGTGCTCCCTGGTGCCTCCACCAGCTTCTCCCTTTTGATAATCTGGTTTTTTTAATAGAGAAAAATCGTTGCACCTTTTACAGAGCTGTTCACATTCACCCCGGAGCCAGAGAGGCACATGAAGGAGATTTCATTTTTATTTTCTTTTCCCTTGTGCTTTTTCATCTCTGCCAGTGGCGGGGCTGGGATCCTGCTCTGGCCTCGGGACATTTGATTTCAGTGTATTTAAAAATCAATTACTCGGCATTATCTTATTAAAAAAAAAAAAAAATTGTTCCCTTAGGTTAGCAGGCTGGGAATGTCAAATTCCACCCAGGATTTGCAGTTCACATCCCCTCAGGTCTCTGCATGGCCAAGCTGAGCCTGTTCCTTGTCCTGCAGGGCTGGTTTCTCTTTTGGTAGCCCAACATCTCTTTTGGTAGCCACATTTCTCTTAGGAAGGAGCTTTCCCTGCTCCTCCTTGTTTTAATTTTATTTAATTACCTCCACTGCAGAATGGAAAACTCCCAGCCCCAAAGCTTGGATGTTTCCAATGTTTTCCCTGGATGTGGACTGCTCAGCTATGGAAAACAAGGAGCCTGGGATCAATTCTGCTCCCTGCACCTGCAGAATTCCTTATCACCCGGCTGTGCCTGATAAGTCTGTGTGTGTAAGAAAGGAGGGGTTTATTCCTGAGGTATTTGCCCAGCTCCAGGTGCCCTTTGCAGTGGGTGCCCCCAGCACCTCCCTGTTCCTGGTTTTGCTGGCTGGGTGCTCGGAATGTTTTTGGGAGGCTGCAGGGGCAGTTTAGGAGGTGGGAATGAGATGTGGAGCTGCTAAATCTGAACCTGGGAGGGAGTGAGAGCCATGAGCAGTTACCCTGGAGCTGGAAGAACTCCTGAGCTCCGGGAAGTGCTGAGGAACAGAGTCCTGGTCCTGATTGGGAAGTGCCAAGGGACATTCCCTGTCCTGCTTGGGAAGAGTCAAGGGACAGAGTCCTGGTCCTGCTCGGGAAGAGCCAAGGGACAGTCCCTGTCCTGCCTGGGAAGTGCCAAAGGGACAATCCCTGTCCTGCTTGGAAAGTGCCAAGAGACAGTCCCTGTCCTGTCTGGGAAGTGACAAAGGGACAGAATCCTGGTCCTGCTCAGGAAGTGGCAAAGGGACAGTCCCTGTCCTGCTTGGGAAGTGCCAAGGGACAGAGTCCCTGTCCTGCTTGGGAAGTGCCAAGGGAAAATCCCTGTCCTGTCTGGGAAGTGCCAAGGGACAATCCCTGTCCTGCTTGGGAAAAGCCAAAGGGACAGTCCCTGTGCTGCTTGGGAAAAGCCAAAGGGACAGTCCCTGTGCTGCTTGGGAAAAGCCAAAGGGACAATCCCTGTCCTGTCTATGAAATGCCAAAGGGACAGTCCCTGTCCTGCTTGGGAAGAGCCAAGGGACAGAGTCCTGGTCCTGCTTGGGAAGTGGCAAAGGGACAGTCCCTGTCCTGCTTGGGAAAAGCCAAGGGACAGTCCCTGTCCTGCTTGGGAAAAGCCAAGGGACAGTCCCTGTCCTGCCTGGGAAGTGCCAGAGGGACAATCCCTGTCCTGCTTGGAAAGTGCCAAGGGACAGAGTCCTGGTCCTGCTTGGGAAGTGCCAAGGGACAATCCCTGTCCTGTCTGGGAAGTGCTGAGGAACAGCGTCCTGGTCCTGCTTAGGAAGTGGCAAAGGGACAATCCCTGTCCTGCTTGGGAAGTGCCAAAGGGACAGTCCCTGTCCTGCTTGGGAAGTGCCAAGGGACAGTCCCTGTCCTGTCTGGGAAATGCCAAAGGGACAATCCCTGTCCTGTCTATGAAGTGCCAGAGGGACAATCCCTGTCCTGCTTGGGAAATGCCAAGGGACAGAGTCCTGGTCCTGCTTGGGAAGTGTCAAAGGGACAGTCCCTGTCCTGCTTGGGAAGTGTCAAAGGGACAGTCCCTGTCCTGTCTGGGAAGTGCCAAAGGGACAATCCCTGTCCTGCTCGTTGGGTGGTGGTCCCAATTTAGTAATTTCCAGGTTAAAAAGCGCTGTCACCATCCCCAGGAGGGTCATTGGTGCAGCTGGAAGCAGCCTTGGTTTAAATCCCTGCCGGAGGGTCAGACCAGGTGTGGTGTGAGAAGTGCAGGAGGAGCCCTGGAGAAGGTACCAGGTGTCCTCTGTCCCCCTTCCCTGCCGGGTATGAATTACACCAGCAGCAGCTTCAGGAAAGCTGATCCAGCTCTGGGATGATTCCACCCATCCATTAAACCCGAGGTCAGCCCAGTGGCTGCTCCAACTCTGCTCCTTCCAAGCCTGAGCACAGCCAGCAGCTCCCAGCCCCTCTCCCTCCCTCGGCAGGGATCAAAGGACGGCGGCTCGCCCAGCTCTGGGGGTTTTATTGCGTCTCCATTAAAGCTGTTAAAAATCTTCCCTTTGTAGCAGCGTCTGGGAGTGATAAGTATTCATAACAGAGGGGATTCGAGATGGGTTCGGTTGTAAAAACACCTCTAAGCCGGCTGGATTTATGGCTGTTAAATCATCCCTGCTCTCATCTGTCACAGCCTTTTCAGATGTTCATCACCCAACAACGGCGAGGTTGGGGCCGTAATTTGTGCCGCAGTGTGTGGAGCAGGAGGAGGGGAGTCCTCTCCACCAGTAACTGCCTCAGGATTTATGGACACTTCTCCCAGTCTTTTTTTTTTCCCCAACTAGGAGAGGCTTTGCCTCGTTTTCCGCCGTTGCCAGCTTGTTCAGCCAGCTGGAGCCAAGGAGGTCCGGGTGGATTTAGAGCCCTGCCAGGAGGGTTGGCAGAGAATTTGGGGTTGGCCCTTGCCCACAGCAGGATCTGCAATGCAGGGCTGTGCCTCTGGCTGGGCTCAGGGCTCTGCTTTGGGGCTGGATCTTCCCGTCCTCCCATAATTTGGGGATGAAAGATGGGAAAATCCCATTGATGCAGCTGGCAAAGAATCCTAGAGCGGTTTGGGTTGGAAGGGAATTGAAGATTTGCTGGCTCGCTGATATCAAGGTGAAAGTCTGGGTTTGGGGGGCTGATTCATCACATTCTGTGCAGCTCCAGGCTGCAAACCAGGAGCTCCCTGCCCGCTCTGGGAAATTTCTGGAGATCTGGGATGATATTTAGAGAGACCTTCTCACTCTGCACCCACCTGAATGGAGGTTGGAGCTGGGTGGGGACGGTCTCTCCTCTCAAGGAACAAGATGAGGAATTGTGAGATGCTGGAGCTGGGGAGGCCAGGCTGTGTTTTCACATTCCCTGGGATGATTTTGGGAGCCAACACCGCTCTTCCCACAGAAAAGCTTTAGGATGTCTGGTTTGGAGCTGTGCTGATGTGAGGGGCAGGGCTCCCTTCTCCCCTCTGGGATTATTTTAAGGATGCTGCCCAGCTCCCACAAATTTAAAATCAATATTAGACAGAGCCGCTCAGTGATGTCTCAGGGTTTTTTTGGACTCAACCATTGCCAGCCCCAGGTCAAACTCCTCTCTGGCCCTGCAGTGGGGAGCAGAGACAACCAAGAACCTGCCTTGAGTTTCTATCCCAGCCCTCCCCTGCCTTGTCATAGTAGGACATGAAATAAATTGACTCCACTCAGTTATAGAAGACAAATAAAGGCTTTATTTACAATTTCTGTAATTTCTTTTATAGCATGCTGTGTTACAAAAGAAACCCCATTGGTCCATAGGATCGACACCTCTCTCCATTGGTTAAGCAACAAAAATAGGAAATGAAAGACTTGGGAGAGGTTTTGTTATGGGAAAAGCACAGAATTTACCTAAAAATGTTTTGAGAGAAGAGCAGCTCTTTACAAAAGTTGTTTTGGGAAGAGGGAGAGCTGTTGAAAAGTTCCCTTGGGAAGAGCTGGCAGTCCCCAGGCTCAGAAATATCGAGCCCTCATCACCTCATCCCACAGGGATCAGCCCCTCTCAGTCCCATCCTCGGAGCTCTGCTCAATCCCATCCATCATCCCCTGGGTGTCCCAGTGCTGTCCCCGCCTGCCACACGTGCTGTCCCAGCAAAACCTTTGGGTCAGAAGTATTTTTGTTGGATTGTGTGAACATTTCAAGGAATTGGGGCTTTTTCTCCTATATTTGCAATGTTTTTTTTAATCTGTGTGAAAATAAAGTACGGATTCAAAGCTGAGTTGAGTTTGCTCCCACAAACAGAAGGGTGGGAAGGGCATTCCATAATCCCATGGAGGTTGCAGCAGGACACATTTGCACCCTTGTGGCAGCTAATAATACATTAATAATACATTAATAATTCATTAATAATTCATTAATTACTACCAATACTAATAAATCTACTATTTATTATAAGAAATAAATAAGGTTGCAATAGGTGTTTGTACTACTGCATCCTAAAAGATAATATTGTAAAGAGAATTTAATGGTATTATTTAATTATTATTTAATGGTATTGAATAGAATTTATTGATTATTGTATTCATAGCTAATACCAATATTATGGATGCCGATGCTTACAGGAGATGATAATAAACACTCATAAAATAAATTAATACTACTAATTAACAATAAATATTAATGAAGCTAATAACCAGCCTACTTTCAGTGCCCTAAGAGGGCAGAGGGCAAAGGATGGGTGACACCACAGGCCACTGGGTGACCCTGAGGCCTTGGGCTCCCCTGGACTGGACTGGCAGGGTTTGATCCATTACACCAAAGTGCCCATTCTCATTTAGCTCATAATTATTAACCCCTGTATTGTTTTTTGGCCCCTTGATCAATTATCAGAGCCTCAAATGATCTCAGGGAACCCCTGTGACCTCAAATAACCCAAATCTGGGCCTCAAATAACCCCTGTGACCCCAAGTGACCCCAAACAAGGGCTCAAATGACCTCCCATAACCTCTGGATTAATTTAAAGAGACTCCAATGACTTCAAGCAACCCCAATAACCTCAGGAAAATATAATGAGGAGTTCAGTGTATAAAATCTCATTCCAGTGTTGTTGCTGAGGGAGGTGTAATAATAATAATTCTGACATTAATTTGCTTTCTGAGCTGCCGGAGGGAGGCTGGGTCCCTCCTTTCTCCAACTTCTGCATCAGCCACACCTGTATAGGATTCCAAACCAGTTCTTCCATGATAAAATACATCTTTTTACTGTTTTTATTATTAAATTTATTTTAATAATTTTATTTTTTTATTGGGGAGTTTCAGGGGATCTTTATTTTCTCTTCACTCGAGCAGACACGTCCCACGTTTCTATTTACAAACAGGAAAAAAGCTGCTGAGGATGGAATTGGCAGGCACTGGGATGAGTCCTGGGTGGGATTTGTGCTCAGGTTCTGCACTCCCAGAGCGGGCTCACTCTGCCCTGTGCCACCCCTTTAACCGGCAGTGGCAGCACAAGGAATGACCTGGAAAGGGACAGAGAACATGTGAGAAAAAACCTTTTCTGAACATGATTCAGACTCGAATCTGGGATTCAAGGAGTAACACAAACCCTTCTGTTTGTGGGAGCAAACTCCACAAGCCAGCTTTGAATACTTTATTTTTATATAGTGTGTGTATATAGTATATATACTGTATCTATAGTGTGTATATAGATAGTATATATATACTATATATATATAAAACTATATACTAATAATATACTATATATACACACTGTATATAGTACGTATATAGTATATATATTATATATATACACTATATATTACTATATATTAAATATATATTATATATAAACTATATATACTATATATACACGTTGTATATAGTATATATTTTATATATATACTATATATTACGATATACTAAATATATACTATATATAAACTATATATTCTATATATACACACACTGTATATAGTATATATATAGCATATATATAATCTATAGATTACTATATACAAAATATATAGTATACATAAGCTATATATTAGTACACTATACTATATATTAAAGTAAAATAGTATATAGTGTATATATACTATATATAGTATATATATACTAGTATATACTAGTATACAGTATAGTATAGTATATATTAGTATATATATACTATATATTAGTATTACTATATATTAGTATATATAGTATATATAATATACTATATATCGTATATTATATACATATAAACACTGTATATAGTATGTATATAGTATATATCATATATACACTATATATTAATATATACTAAGTATATACTATATACAAACAATATATACTATATACACACTGTATATAGTATGTATATAGCATATATATACTATATATATTACTATATACTAAATATATACTATACATAAACTATATATACTATATATACACACAGTATATATTATATATAGCATATATAGCATATATATACTATGTATTACTTAATATTAAATATATACTATATAGAAACTATATATACTATATATTATTAAATATTAAATATATACTATATATAAACTATATATACTATCTATACATGCTGTATATAGTATGTATATAGTATATATATCATCTGTATACTATATATATTACTATATACTAAATATATACTCTATATATATACCATATATTACTATATATTAAATATATACTATATATAGACTATATATACTACATATACACACTGTATATAGTATATATAGCATATATTTCATATATACTATACATTACTATATAATATAGTATACATAAAAACTATATATACTATATATACACACTGTATATAGTATATCTATACTATACAGATCATATATATACTATATATATTACTATATACTAAATATATACTATATATAAACTATATATATACTACATTTACACACTATATATAGTATATATAGTATATTTATGCTATATACATACCATATATATATATACTATAGATATAGTTTATATATAGTATGTATTTAGTGTATAGTAATAGATATGGGGCAATATGGAGGATTTGGGGATGTAGGAGTTGTACTGGATCCTGGCTGTGCCCCCTCCACAGCTGGCATGGAGATCTCCAGCTGCAGCTGTGGGGCAGAATTTGCTGCAGGAAATTAGGGACAGGAAATTAGGGGCAGGAAGAATGGGGAAGAATGGGATAGAATGGGGAAGAATGAGGAAGAATGGGGAAGGATGGGGAAGGATGGGCTGTCCAAGCACATTTTCCATCTGTCCCCATCTGCATCCCCCAAAAGCTGTGGGGCAGAGCCATGTCCTGTGCCACTGTCCCCCAGACATCGTGTCCCAGGCCAGCAGTGACAGCCAGGAGCTCACTGCCACACTGCTTTCACTGCTTTCAGTGTCCTTGAAGGGCCCACGGGCTCAAGCCACTGATGCTGCTCCCAAAGAGGGGACAAGAGATGTGCCCACCCTGGCTGTGTCCCCAGGACACCGTTGGGAGGCAGCACGTCCCTGACCAGCACAGCCAGGATTCCCAGGACACTCCACAAGCTCTGATCCTGCTGCCCCAGCAGCCAAAGCATCCATCCCTGCAGCATTCCCGAGGCTTCTCCTGGCTGCTGCTCTGCTCCCTGCCCACCCACGGCACTCCTGTGAGCAGAGCCTGCCCATCCCTGCACCCCAACTTCCTCCCAGCCCAGGCAGGTGCAATGGAGCTGCTGCAGCAATGGAGCTGCTGCAGCAATGGAGCTGCTGGCCCTGCTCCAGAGAGGATGGCAAAGGGAATGGCCATTGATCCAGGACAGGGCACGGAGCAGCTTCCCAAGGGATTGGGAGCAGAGCAGCCCCAGCTGGGTGGAGCAGAGATGAAGGTGGCACCACAGCAAGGCTGGGGGTGTCACTGCCACCATCCCTGCCAAAGCAAAGGAGGCTCTGCCCACCCTGGGCTGGCCCTGCAGAGGGGACAAGGGTCTGTCCCCAAGCAACAGCGCCAGCCCAGTCTGGGGACAAGAGAGGTTTGGAGGAAATTATTGCATCAACATCTCCCTCGGTAGCACCTGCCTGGTAACGGCTGAGGCTTCAAAGGGCAGCGCCGTGCCCACAAAATGTTCTTTGTTTGGAGTGGCACAAAGCCAAAACGCAGCCAGGAGCCCTCCTGCCACAGCAAAGGCCCCAACACGCAGCACCAGCACCCCAAAACTCCCCAGCACACGGGGTTTGGTCTCACCCATCCCCTCAGCTCACTACAGCTGGCACTAAGCAAGAGGGATGAGCAAAGCACAGCACAGAAGGTGCTGGAAAAACAGGTGAAAGTCCCAGAGATCAGCACACAGCTTCCAACCTGGCCTTGGACACTTCCAGGGATCCAGGGGCAGCCACAGCTGCTCTGTGGGGCCACCCCAACCTCAGAGGGAAGAGTTTCTCCCCAATATCCCATCTCAACCTGCCCTATGACAACGTGAGGCCGTTCCCTCTTGTCCTGCCACCCTTGTCCAAAGCCCCTCAAAGAGCTGGGACTCACGTGGGAGGTAAGAAACTCTTACAACTGCAGCAGAAATCTTCACCAGCGCTTTGCAAGGCAGCAACTCCCGCTCTCCCTCCCCATCACCGCGCTCAGAACCTGGAAAAGCTTTTGGAGGTGCAGCCTGAAGCTTTCTCCAGGTGCTGCCAGACTCTCGCTCAGTACCCGGGACAGGTGGAGCCTGCACTGATGCCACCTGTGCCAGGCCTGCACTGATGCCACCTGTGCCCAGGGTGGTGGCAGCTGTGGCACTGCCAGCGTGGCACCGGTAAAGAGCCACCCCAAAACATCTGGCCGAGGCCGTTCTGCCCCCCGGGCCGTGCCAGCTGTGCCGGTAATCGGTTTCGTAGCCCCATCCAGTGTCTGCCAGGCGAACTGCACCGCTGGCTCCCGGGGCGGGCAGCGCTTGGCCCCGGGGGGCTCCCGGTGCCGCCAAGGCCGGGATGAGGCTGGAAAAGCCGCCCGGTTGATGCGCTCCACCTGCTCTCCCGCTGGGAAAAGCAGAGCTGGGGAGGGGGGGTTCGGGCAGGGCTGTCCCCCCTGTGTCCCTGGTGGCAGCAGTGGGGAAATAACAAAGGTGAGAGTGCCAAAGGCACTTTGGGGTTGGTGGGGAAGGGGAAGCCTTTCCCGGGGTGAGGGAGCAGAGTGGGGATTCCACAGCAAGGCCAAGGATGGATGAGCTGTGCCCAGCTCCCCTCTCCAGACTGGCTGATGTCTCTGTGCTTTGGGGCTCCGGCCACCAAATGCTGCTGAGTTTCCTTGGGATTGTGGGAAGGAGACCTGCTGAAATCCCCTCATTCCTCCCTCCACACATGGAGCATCTCCAGATGTTTCTTCCTGCCCTGTGGGACGTGTCCAAGAAACCCCAGGGGACTCCTCGCTGTCCTTCCCACTGGGATTGGGGCGTGCTTGGCTTTCAAGTCTCTAAACACAGAGAGATGAATCCTGCCACTAAAACATTTGATTTCATCCTTCCCTGAATGATTTACAACTGAAATTGGAAGATTCCCATGGAGAAACATAATTTTGATTTGTTTTAATTTGGTTTTTTTCCCTCTTCTCAGGAGCCTGAACTTCCCAAATCCGTTTTACTGCAGCAGAGGGAAGCTGCTGGGAAGGGCTGCGCCCTGGCTCCTTTAGGAAAGGCCTGAAGGCAAGGCTGAGTCACTGAGACAGAGCTGCAGAGAGGGGCTGGACACTAATAAAACACATCTGTCCTCCGTGGCCACATCCCAGATGTGAGTCACATCCTCTCCTTCCTCACTGCCAACTCCAGGCCATGTTTGGACAAGGTCACTGCAGCTCCTTGTCCAGCTGGGAGACACAGGGGGTGTTTTGGCTGAGCTGGATTTTTTTCCCCTGCTGGTTTCCCCAAGGGATTCTGAGCTCATCTGCCGTGGGCTCAGCCAAACTTGCCCCTCCAAACAAGCAAAGAGGAATGGGCAGCTCTGTAAATGTTGGATAAGCTGGAAAATCCCAGAAAACCAGCAAGATTTCCCTGCCTCTGGAGCTCAGGGATGGAGCTCAGGGATGGAGCAGGATGCAGGGCTGAGGGGGCCAAACCCACCAGGCAGCTCCTTTCCCTCCTGGTGCTGTTTCAGCACTGCAGAAGTGGTTTTTTGTAGTTTTATTCCAGCCCTAAGGCTTTTCCATGCCTTGTAGCTTCCCAAGGAAGAGGAGGAATGCTGAGCTGGCTGGATTGAGACCAGCAGGAGCCCCCAGCAGTGAGAAATTCCAGCTCTGAGTGATCCTGGGCAGCTCTTACAAAAGGTGCAAGCCTGGTGTGTGTGTCCTTGCTGGGAATGCAGGCTGAAGGGAGAATTCCCTCCTCCTTTTCCAGCCGGGATGGAGGCAGGTGTGTTTTCCCCCGGAGCTGCTGTCTGATCTGGCAGCTGATCTGCTCAGCTGCATCCCCAACCTTCTGCTTCATGAGCCGTTCCTGCACTTTCTCCATGAAAAAGGGACATTTTTGGCTGCAACTCTGGGATAAAAATCCCCCGGGGCCAGGTGGGACACGAATTCTCTTGTGTTCACCTCTGTTCAAGGTCACCTTGCCCAGCCTTTAGCTTTAAATCCAGGATAAACCCCTTTCCTTCTCCCTGGGGATTGGGAATTCTCGGTGTGAGCAGCCCTTTCAGCAAGAAATCCAGGGATGTGGCTCAAAAAAAAAAGGGAAAAACTGCGATCCTCAGGGGATTGCTGTGGGGCTGGCAGCCAGCAAAGCCACTTCCTTGCCGAGGGGAGGCAAAATTGAGCAGTTTTCCTTGGCTGGCCTCTCCTGCCACCGCGTGTGCCGCTTCCAGGCGGGATGCTCGGGGACACGAGGGGACAGCAGGGCCACTGCTGCTTCCCGCAGGCTCCCGGCTCTGCTGTCACTCAGGCCGTGCTGGAAGCGGGTCTGGAATGACCTTTCCCCCGCTGGCAGCCCCGTGGGTTGTTGCTTTAGCCTGTGGGGTTTGGCATCCGGCCCCTCCATCCCTCGCGGAGGGGATGGCTGCTGGAAGAGGAGCCGGTCCCTGGAGCAGGAGAGGGAAAGGATGCTGGAAGTGCTGAGCTGGGGAGGTCAGCTTTCCCAAGATGGCACTGTGGTGGCTTTTTTGGAGCTGTCACCGCCAGCAGAAGGGAAAAAAACCAAAAAAAACCACCCCTCCTGGATAATGTGGGTCTGCGCAGGGCAAATATTTGACGTGCTGAATAAATGAGCAGGAGGGAGACGTCAGGGAGAGCAGGGAGCTCTGACTCATGTTCCCACAGCGCTCCAGACACCTTTCCCGGCAGGCAGCTGCCAAATGTCCCCGTCCCTGCGGCGTGGCAGGCAGAGCAGAGCGTTCCCACAGCCCTGCAGGCAGCCAGGGGAGCTTTGCACATCTCCAGGGGTGCCGTGGTGGGCTGGGACAGCCCCAGGAGGGATGGAGAGGCAGCAGCAAAGTGGAAATGGGATTTTGGGTTGTGCCTGCTGGTTCTGTCCCCCCCTTCCCTCCCTCCCCTTTTTGGGGATGCTGACTGCAATCCCCTTATTCCCACTCAGGATGCTGCTGTCAACAAACACCCCGGGGATGCTGCGGCCATCTCGCTGTCAGCGTGACGGGCTTCACCTCCCTGCTCCGGCACAGCTCGGGGGTGAAAAGAGCCGCCAATTTCCTGCCTCCCAACATGCAATTTAAGCACGCGGTGAAGCAGCAGCCGCTTTTCTCCGGCTGCAGAGCCGCTCGGTGTGAGCGTTTTGAGCAGAGCTCTGTGGTTTTCCTGCCCGTCCGCCTGCAGCTGCGGGGTGGAAAAAGCGGAAGATTTTGCCTGAACTCTGGTTTCCCATCAGGGCAGCGCTTGTGCGCAGCGGGGAAAGGGCCAAGCTGCCGTTCAATGCGCGGCTCTGGGGACAATACAGCCTGTGTCCTGCTGCCGACAGCCATCCTGAGCAGGGACAGGCTGTCCCAGCCTCGTGCTCCCGCTGGTGGCACCGGAGGGACAGCTTGTGCCTCCCTCTGAGGACACGGAGCATTTTGCGATGTGCCTGTGTGTGTGTGTGACTGGGAAAACGCTCCCTCCTCCCCCCCTCCTGCCGGCTGCATCCTGAGGTTTGTGGATATGAAAGTCCACATGCCTCTTTCTTCTTTTTAATTGCTATAATTTGTCTGCCTCTTACCCGTGGTCAGGAGCGAGGCGAGGCTCTGAGCTCCCTCAGATTTATTTTGGTTTTGATGCCGCGCGCAAATAAACCCCCCCCCCAAAACCACCCCAACCCCTCGCGTGGTGCCCTGGGTGCGCATCCCGTGCCCGGGTAATTTTCCTGGCTGGAATAATTTCCTCGCCCCCCCCAGTGGGATTTCTCTCGTGAATAAAGCTATGCGGGATAAGAGGCTGAAAAACCACAGCCAGGGAAATTTATGCAGAGGAGGGAAGCGGGGAGATTGTTCCTGGCAGGCGAGCGGCGGCGCTGATTGCTGTTCTCATGGCAGGAGGACGGGGCTGGCGCTCATTAGCAGGCGGCGGGAGGCAGGGCAGGGTTCGCCAGCTCACAAATTACCTGGGGGGCGGAGGTTGGTGCCTCCTGCCCTGGGAATGGGTGCCCAAGGGGGGGTCGGGTTGGGCTGGGAGCGTTTCCCGGTGCCAGGCGTGGGGTGCTCGGTCCTGGCCCCTGTGATGGGGCCTGGAGTCTGTGGTGCTGTTTCCTGAGCAGGAAAGGAGCCTTGGATGTGCTGCTCTTTGGGGCTCACTCAATTTTTGGGGCTCACTCATTTTTTGGGGCTCACTCATTTTTTGGGGCTCACTCAATTTTTGGGTCTCACTCATTTTTGGGGCTCACTCATTTTTTGGACTCACTCATTTTTTGGGGCTCACTCATTTTTTGGGCTCACTCATTTTTTGGGATTCACTCATTTTTGGGACTCACTCACTTTTGGGGCTCACTCATTTTTGGGACTCAGTCATTTTTTGGGGCTCACTCATTTTTTGGGACTCACTCATTTTTGGGGCTCACTCATTTTTTGGGGCTCACTCATTTTTGGGACTCACTCATTTTTTGGGACTCACTCATTTTTTGGGGCTCACTCAATTTTTGGGTCTCACTCATTTTTGGGGCTCACTCATTTTTGGGGCTCACTCAATTTTTGGGCTCACTCATTTTTTGGGGCTCACTCATTTTTGGGGCTCACTCATTTTTTGGGGCTCACTCATTTTTTGGGGCTCACTCAATTTTTGGGGCTCACTCATTTTTGGGACTCACTCATTTTTCGGGGCTCACTCATTTTTTGGGCTCACTCATTTTTTTGGGGCTCACTCATTTTTGGGGCTCACTCATTTTTTGGGCTCACTCATTTTTGGGGCTCACTCATTTTTTGGGCTCACTCATTTTTGGGACTCACTCATTTTTGGGGCTCACTCATTTTTGGGGCTCACTCATTTTTTGGGGCTCACTCATTTTTTGGGCTCATTCATTTTTTGGGACTCACTCATTTTTGAGGCTCTCTCTCCATTTCAGGTGTCCAGAATGAGGTGAAAACAAAAGATTGAAAGATCAGGAAAAGGAGGAGTTGAGAAAAATAGAAGGTGCCAAGCAGAGAGAGGTGAAATTTGAAGTATCACGGGCAGGGAAAGGTGAACCACGATGGTTTTTTCATGGGGAGAGTGGCAGGAACAGCTTGGACTGAGCAGAGGGCACGGAGCAGGGCTGAGCTGTTATGGGACACATCCCCTGGGACAGCTCTCGTGGTGCTGTTCCTGCAGACACAAGCGATGTCCCCATCCCTGTGGGACTTCCCAGGAGCGGCTCCCGCACCCAGGATCACCCAGGCTCACCCTGCACCCCTCCCCGTGGCCCCTCGGCAGAGGGGATCAGCGTGACCCCCCCAAACTCACACCGAGCCCCGGCAGAGCTGCGTGTCCCCACGCCGGCACCGCCACCCCAGGTGGCCTTGTTTTCCTCCTCGGCAAAGGCGGATGGGAGCCACCATCTTCTGAGCAAAGAGCATTTTTAATCTCCTGCTCCCGCTCCGTGCAATTAACTTGATTCCCTCCCCTCGTTTCCTGCAGAGGTTTAATTAAAATGCATTGTTCGCCTCGCCAATTATTTGCTCTGTCCCCCGGATAACCTCTGTGCAGCGGCTGCTTCTTGGGGCTTTTTTTTTTTTTCCCTTTCTTTCTCTTTTATTTTTTTTTCCCCTCCTTGTTATTATTGAGGTTTCTCTCCTCTCTCTTCCCCTCTCCTCAGAGCAGCTCCAGCAGCTTTTACCTGCCCGGGGAGAGCAGGGATGGGGGAATTATGGAAACGCTGCAGCCCTGCACGCACAGGGGCGAGCGGGGGCCGCCGCATCCCCGCGGAGCCGGGGCGGGGGGAGCGCACGGAGCTCCGTGCCCCCGAGCAGCTGAAACAACAAGACCTTGTTGACTCGCTTTGAGTTCCCGGCACTCGGCAGCTGCTGCTCCAGCAGGTGATAATTGAAACCGGGAGCCAACCTGGATGGCGGCAGGGGTTGAGATGTAGTTCAGCTTTCACTCCCTCTCCATCCCCGGCCCTGCTGCCGCCGGGATTTGCACAGGGTGGCGGCCCTGGGGACGGTGGGTGACAGTCCCCAAAGGAAAAAGGTGATGGAGCAGGGTGTGAGCGGCTGCAGCTCCGCAAGGTCATCCCTGGAGGAGCCGCTCGGGGAGGAGAAAGGGTGTTCAGCGCTTTCTAAAAATAACCCCGTGGCAGCACCGAAATAACAAGCTGCTCTCGAGCCGTGCTGGGCTTGAAGCCGGGCCAAGGCAGCTGCTGCCGGGCCGGCCGCGGCCCCTCGGGTGTGCCGTGCAGCTGGAGCCGCCGGGGGGGCCGCGGGAGTTCCTCTCACACCGGCCGGGGGGCGAACGAGGGATGCGGGATGGCTCGGGGAGATGCTGATGCTCTGCCTGGAAGTGAGGGAGGAAGGGCAGGATCAGCTCTTGGAAGGTCCCGTAGGCAGTGGGGTTGATCCCCTTGGAAGGGGGACACGGCCATGTGGTTCCCTCCTTTTCCACAGTTTGGAGAGCAGGGCTGGTGTCTGGATCTCTTGGAAAGTGCCGGGTGTCTGCGGAGTGTCAGCATCATCTCCTCCTGCAAAGCCTCCTTAACGTGTCCCCAAAGGCTTCCCTGCTCCCGCCTTTCGCAGATCCTGCTCCAATTCTTGGCTTTCCTTGTGGGGGGCTCTGGAAAATGTCACGTTCCTGGTGGTCCCACAGGCTGGGATTTGCTGGCTCGCTGATTTCGAGGTGAAAGTCTGGGTTTGAGAGGGGTCACCAGGCTCTGTGCAGCTCCAGGAGCTCCCTGCTTGCTCTGGCAGCCCGGGGGGAAATTCTGGAGATCTGGGATGATATTTAGAGGGATTTTCTCACTCTGCACCCACCTGAAAGGAGCTTGGATCCAGGTGGGAACGGTCTCTCCTCTGAAGGAACAAGATGAGGAATTGTGAGGTGCTGGAGCTGGGAAGGCCAGGCTGTGTTTTCCCGTTTCCTGGGATGATTTTGGGAGCCAACACCACTTTTCCCACAACTGATGGGATTTATTGGAATGTACAAGGGATTGCTGGGGATGGGATTCAGCCATTCATGAACCTCTGCTCCTTAAATTCCAACCCAGCAGCCTGGCTGGATCTCAGAGAGCCATCCTGAGAGATGCAGGTGGAAATTACTGCTACAGGACATTGGGGTGAGCTGTTTTTGGGGCTCCAGGGTGAGCAGACACCCCTCAGGGGGTGTTCCTGGGCACTGCACCTAAACCCAGCAGCACCGAGCTCCCCTCTTCTCCCACCCACTGATGAAACTTGGAGCAGTTTCCAGTCTAATTGCAGCTTCAGAGTGGGAATCCCCAGCCCTGCAGGGGGAGGATAAATCCTCTTTTATCCCTCTGGAACAGGGCACAGCAATATCCTGGGGAAGGCAGCCCCGCTCACGCGTCCTTCCAGGGAAAAGTCCAAACCTGCCTCACTTTCCTGCTTAAAACCTGGCTCGAGTTCATCCCTGGCACCTCCCAGCCAGACCTGCAGGGCTGAATTTTGGGAGAGAAAGGCCCAATTCCATGTCACAAGCTGCTGGCACTGAGGTTGGGACAAGCACATCCATGGGCTGGCCCAGCCAAGCAGCAGCCAGCGTGTCCTTCCCAGTGCCTCTCGTTTTGTTTTTATTTTGTCGGGTTTTTTTGAGGCTTAAAATCCATACTGCCGCTGTTCCTGCCCTCGTATGCAGGCGCTCCATAATTGAAAACTCTCAGTTGTGCACTTCTCCCATGCAAAGCGGAGCCTTCAAAGCAGCGGGTGGAAATTGAGCCGATACCTCGGCTGCCGAAGTGAAAATTTGAATGAAAATTTAATTTTCCCTTCTCAGAGCAGGGAATTGGATTCCTGGGGCCCGTGGTCAAAAGCCTGACATGACCTTGACTTGCAGGGGCAGCGAGGGGAGCAAACCCCAGCTCTGTCCCGGGGATAGGGGAGGTGCAGTGAAGGAGATTTTTCTGGGAATTCTCTCGGCCAGATGTGCCAGATTCTCTCTTCTGTGCAACAATAATGTGATTTCCTGATGCTTTTATGGGTTTAACGAGTTGAGGAGAGAGGACTGAGCATCTCCTGGGTTTAGAGCATCAGTTCTTTCCTCCAAGGACACTCAGCAGCCTCGGAACCTGTTGGTGGTGTTGAGTGGCATTCCCAGATTCCAGGTGTGCTTCCTCCAGGTGCTTTTCCACAACACCAATCTGTCCTCGATCCTCTTTGTCACCCAGCTTTTCATCTCCGCCCACCTGAAAAAAAACTGGGTTTTTTTTGCCCCTGTCACCTGCAGAAGGCAGCGATGACACAGGAGGTAAAACATCCCCATGAGCGTTTCCTCCCGGGCTGGGGGCATCCAAAATCTCCTGGGGGGTGCCAGGGGCTGGATCCACTGCGGAGGGTGCAGGGCAGGAGTTTCCCATCCCTGTGCCCACATTTGGGAACTGGAGGTGTTGCCTTGGGAAGGCTGACCTGAAACAGAGACTGGGCAAAACTAGAGAATAAAATCAGGATAAATTAATAAAATTAAAAGGTCTCCAGAATCCACCCTGGGCATTACCCAGGCTGCACCCAGGGTGGGCTGGAAGTGGTAACAGAGATGGCTCCGCAGGCACGAGATTTTGCCATTTTATAAGTTTAGGTCTATTTGAATATTGGGGTCCAATTGTCTAATTTGGCTCCCCAGTAACGAGATTTTGCCCTTTTATAAGTTTAGGTCTATTATTTGCATTTTTGGGTCCAATTGTCCAATTCCAGCCCCAGGCCATGAGGTCCCATCCTTCTTGTTCCACCCCTCAGTCCATCGTTGTTTGTGTTTTGGGCTGAAAGTTGTCCTTGGTCTTGCAGCAGAAATGGATTTGTTTTGTCTCACTGCTTCGTACAGGGAGCTCAGTACAGTTCCCAATACGAGGCTTCATCCCTAAGCAGCCCAGAACCTGAAAATATAAAATCTGAGGCATCAGAGGGAAGAGTGGAGAGGGGATGTGGCTGTGCAGTCACTGCTGAGCTGGAGCTGTGCTGCTGCCGGATCTGAGAGGGAGTTGTGCTCCCCCCGAGGGTTTTTTCCCCCTTGGGAACATTCTCTGACATCCCACGTGGATTTGATTTCCCAGCCCGCGGATTCCTCCGGGCTGAGAGAAGCCGGAGGAGCGAAGGAGCCTCGAGGCCGCAGCGGGCGGGTCCCTCCCGGTCCCTCCCGGCTCTTATTTTGTGTTTGTTTTTAATTGAGAGACAAAAGGCCGCGTGCTGGAGAGGCAGCCTGCCTTCCCCTTTGTCTTCACGGGATGAGGAGAGGGATGCGGAGGGAACACGGCAATCCCGATTTTACCCATCCCTGGGGCCAGCATTCCCTGTTCCCATGAGACCCCCGGAGCAGCAGCTGCCCCTTTCCTGAGGATGAAGGGGGAGCAGCTGCGGGGTGATGCCACAGGCAGGTGTGTCCATCGCTGCTGCTCTCCTGAGCTTTAGTCCTTTCTTCTTTTATTTTTTTTTCCCCTTTTAATCCCTGGAAACAAAGCCAGGGAGCAGCTGCGCCCGGCAGTGCATCCCGCTGCAGGCAGGATCTCAGCTTTGCAGGTGATTCCCAAAAAAAAAATCCCTTTGCCAAAGCAAACCCTCTGGTTTTTGGGCAGGTCAGGGAGTTGGATGGAGCAAGGAAATTTTGGGAGCCCAGGAGAGGAGCCCACCTTGCCCCACCCGGGGCTGCCTGGCTATTTCTGGGCTGCAAAAGGAAAATTGTCCAACTGCTGAAATTGGCAGTGAACCCCAGGACTATAATAAACAACTTCCCGGCCAAGGTCCCTGGCTATTTTCTCTCTGTTTTGGCTCGGAGAGGAAGATTTATTTTGTTTGCTGCTTGGAATTTTTTTTTCCCCTTGTCTTTTTTTTTTTTTTTTTCCCTTTTCCTTTGGAGGTATTTAAAGCCAACAACCCCCCCGAGGCCAGGCTGGGGTTGCTGCTCTCCTGGATGTCTCTGGGTCCATGGAGGTGTCAGAAGCAAGAACCAAGCAGAACATTTTGGGATGTGTTCAAAGCCCATCCCTCACAGACCTGCAGGGCATTTGTAGCCTCCAGATGAGCCTTGACAGCAAAGAAAAAAATTGAAATAATAAAACCCAAAGAAACAAGCTGGGAAAAAAAATTCCACTGGCTTCCAGGAAGGATTTTCCTGGCTGTGGGACTGAGCAGTCAAGCAGGAGGGTGGATTCTCTGTGCAACCTTTCCCATCCTCATTCTCCTCGGGGAGGTGTGGGCTGCCAAAACCTGGTTTGGGAGCTCCCACATTGCTGAGTGTGCAGTGCCCCTTTCCCCATCCTGCAGAGAGCTCCCAGGTGCCACAACTCATTCCTGCAGGACACAGAGGGCATCGAGGTGGATGAATCATGCATTAGTGACGGGGGTTTGCAGCATCTCTGCATGGTGACAGCGTCAGCAGCGCTGCAGCTGCCCAATGCCTGTGGCTGCAGCACTGCAGGTGGGGTATGAGAGCTGAGATCTGTTTTGGGATCTCAGCCCTTGCTTTGCACAAGTGCTGGAGCAGCAAAGTGAAGGACCAGAAGCAGCCAAACCCTCTGGGATCAGGAAAAGCTCTTGGCACGGGGATTTCCTTGCAGGTGGAGTGGGAGGATGCAGTTGCAAGTTTGTTGTGGAGGGGGTTTGGTAGAGGCTGCTCCCCTCTGTTTATTGATGTGAACTCTCTTGGGATGTGTCCTGGGTTACAATGTCAGCTGTGCCCACAGTCTGTGTTCCATCCCCATCCCTAGGAGCTGCTGGAACCAGCTGGGGCAGTGTTTCCCTTCTCTCCTGTCCATGGCCCAGCAATGCCGTGCCCATGGCTCATGGGGAACTCCCTGCGGGAGCTGTCTCTGGTTCATGGGCCAGCAAGGAGCCACTGCAGGGCTCAGAGAATGAGATCGGCCCAGGGGGAGATGCTCCGCCCAGGGGGAGGAGCCAAGCATTCCCACCTGGATAGAATCTGGGATTTGGGACAGCACAGGGGCCCTGACCCACTGGACTCCCAGAGGACAAGAGCTGCCAGACCTTTCTACAGGATCAGTGCTTGGACAAGAGCATTTCATCTGCACTGCTACCACCACCCTGACTAACAGGGGGTCAGGTTGTGTTCTGACTCTGTCAGTGGTTTTTTGTATTATTGCATTTATTTTATTTTACTTTATTTTACTTTATTTTACTTCTTTTCTTTTCCTCTTGTTAAATTGTGTTTCTGACTTGGAGTCTCTCACTGGTTTTGCTTTCAAACCAGCACAGGAGGACATTTTCCCCCTCAGTTTTCCCAAGGCAGGACTGACTTTGCTCCCCAGCCAGGAGCAGGGTAAGCCCAGGTGTGATTTCCCTGATACCAACTCCTCAAGGTGCTGCCAAGGATGTGAGAATTCGGGCAGAGTCTGATGCTTCAGCCAGCTCTGGTGCCACAAAACCACCAGTTATGGCAGAGGGGACACCCAGGAGGGATCCTTTAGGATTTTGCATGGAATTCCTTCCTTTTCCCACAGAGCCAAGCTGGCTCGTTGTTGTCAAGCTGAGTGTGGGCATATCCAAGGTCTCTTCCCCAGGGAGGAGCAGAGCTTGGCCACCAATTCCATTACCCAGTGATGTCTGGGCTGCTGCATCCTGGATTTACTGGGGGTCATTCCCAGTAAACAGAACATTCCCAGAACAAGAAGGACAGGGCAGGATGGGGCAGGTGGGGTTGGCAGCACCCCCAGATGTGCAGCACCTCCCTGCACAGAGCCCTGTGGAATACGAGGTGCTATCCACAGCAGGATCATTGGCATGACCCACACCTGGCTGGAATTTCTGGGATGCTGGGAGATACAGAATGGGGCCAGGATGGAGCTGTGCAGAGCACATGGGATGGGAGGGACAGGTCTCAGCAGAACCTCCCTGGCTCCCTGGGGCTGAAGTTTTCTGGGTGAGCTCAGAGCTCAGTTTCCACCTCTATTCCAAGTAGATTTGATGTATTTATATGAGCAGCTCATCCCTCAGCACCCCAAAAGTGTATCCTCTATCCCTACAGCTGGAATGGGGAAATGGGTGGGATCTCAGAGGGATTTCCTTTAGGGGTGAGTGGGGGACTCCCCTCATGGAAGCAGGATGGGAGCTGAGGTTTGTGTGCTCTGCCCTTGCTGCATTTTCCCAACAAGAACGAGGTGCTGCCCTTTCCCAAACCCACATCCCTGGATCCCTGCGGCCTGGGGAGGCTCTGCAGCACCTCCTGGGTGAGCTGCAGCCCCGGGGAGCTGACGCTGACACCAGCCAGATTTCAGAGCCGGGCACAGGAGGCTGGCGAGGCCTCGCCTTGGCAGAGCAGCCAGGGGAACAGCTTGTGACAGCCTCTCTCCTTCTCCGAGAGCCTGCTGGGGTGCGTTCCCTAACCTTTCCTGCCTCCGTTCCACTCCTGTGTTTCTCTCTCTCTCCTCTTTTTTTTTTTTTTTTTTCCTTCCCTTTCCCCTAACTGTAAATGCGCCATAAAAATGGATCAAATTGCTTAAATCACTGTCATTAAATCAGTGTGAGTCCCCCCTCCGCCCCTGTGCTCGAAGCCTGGCAGAGAACATTTGTTCCAAAGGCTGAACAGCCGTCTTATTGCTCTGAAAGCATATTTGCTGCTTGATGGAAGGAGGAGAGGAGGAGAAAAACAGCCTGCAAGGGAAGGAGGAGGGGTGAAACCACCGGGGGCTGGTTCTCCTTGGACACAGAGGGGGCAGCAGGGGCTGCATCCATGGGAGGTGCTGGGGTGACAGGGATGAAGGGACTGGGGACACCCCCAGGGTTGGATTTGATGCTGAAATTGGGATTTTATGGTTCAGGGGATGCTGGAGATGGATGGTGGGGATCCCAGTGCCAGCACAGACCACACAGCCCCATCCTGCAGTCCTGCAGAGTGTTTTCCATTGAAGCCCAGCTGTGGAACAGCTCAGCCTGGTGCAGCACAGGAGAGCAAAGGATTCCCAGTGAACGCGGCAGGCTGAGCTGGTGAACCTTCCTGAGGCCCTGGGTTGATTAAGCCCTGCCAGTCCCAGCTTAGAGAGCGGCTTTAGACCTGCTGGTGTTTGCACATCCCAATAAAAAGCTTTTGCAAACCTTCCCCATGGACTCTGGCAGCTCAGGGGAGCTGGGGAAAAGTGATTGCTCTGGAAATTCGGAGTATTTGGGGAGCCTGGGTTTTGGCACAGCCAAGCAAGGCAGCGATGGAGGCAGAGACAAGGCTGGCTGCCACGCTGGGGAACGCAGGAATTCTTCTACCCAGGTGGTCTGGAAAATCCCTGGAGAGAGCAACGCCGAGGAGAAGGAGCTGGAGGCGGATCAAAGGGCCGGGGAAGGGGCTGCCACAGGTGGAAGGTGCTGGCAGGGAGAGCACATCCCAAAGGCACCGCTGTGCCCAGCCCTCCCGGTGTGCCAGAGCTCCGGTCTCCTGCAGAGCTGTTGCACTCAGAGGATGCTGATTCCTGCTGATTCCCTCCCCATCCATCATCCTCCACCCCACCGAGCCAGGACAATGCCTCCTGCCCTGGAGCTGCCTCCTGGGCTCTGCCTGAGCACTGAGGACGGGACTGAAGTTGTCTCCAGGACCAAAATGTGACCCCGGGGGTGCTGTGCTGCCCATGGATTGAAATATTCTCCCTCTAGCCACCCCCCAGGCTCCAGCTAGCTCAGTTGCTCAGGGGTTTTAGGGAGATTTATTTCATAGAGACAGAGTAAAGATCTCACAAGGGTGGCTCTCACCCCTCAGCTTCAGTCCAAGCTTTATTCTCCATGTGGTGTTCTGAGGGAGCAAGGAGAGAGAACAGGAAGAGACAGGGGTTTATCCAGTTTAGGGCCAAGGAAAGATATTGGCCCTGAGCCAATAGGGTCAGGAGTAGGTAAGATAGGGAGGAAGGGTCCAACTGCATGGCACAGGCTTCAGGGGGACTCTGAGGGGAAAAACCATTTCTCAGAGGAACACAACAATGGATCATGGCAGGGCTGGTTGTGGCCTCCTGCTGCGCTGATCCCAGCTCCAGAGCCCTGAGGAGAGCAGGAAAATGAGCTGTGCTGGCGCAGATGCTGGGGGGCACAGCCCTGCTCCTGCCTCTGCCCTGGGTGCAGGAGCTTAAAACCCAAAATGCAAAACAGCTCCGCGGGCTGGAGAGCTGCCCGAATTTCCACAGCTCCAGATTAAAAAATGCACCAGCTCGGAAAAAGCTGCCCGGAGGCTGGGGAAAGGCTCAGCCTGCTCTGGATACCTCTGGGTGCTGCTTTAGGGAGCCAAAGTGGCCCTGCCCATCCCTTTGGATGCTGTTCCAGCTGTTCCAGGCGAGCAGGGACTCCCATGCCCTTGAAGACCCCGTAGATGGTGAGCAGGGACCCCTGACCACGAGTTAGGATCTGACTGGAGCAGTTCCAGGGTCCCCCTTGGAAACGGAGAGGGGGAAATGCAGCCGCTCCCTCCTCGTGGGCTTTCCAATTAATCGTGGAATTAATTATTCCCAGGGTAAGGAGCTGCTTAATGGCTCTCCCCCTCCACCCCTCCTTCCCATGGGAAACTGCAGGGACAGCTTCTCCTTGTCCCTCAGGGGCGATGCATGCCAGGCTTAATCCCTGAGCATCCTGCTGCTCCCTGGGGACACTCCGAGCTGATCCTTGGCCCTGGTTCTGCACCAGGAATAACTCCCTTAAAGGCAGCAGCAGTGAGTGAGCATCTCCCAAGGCTGTGACACGGGAATGCTCCGTGGAGGAAAGCAGGATTGATAGGAATAATCAGGTTTTGTTTAACCATATTGAACTTCAGGGTGAGGGGCAACTCCCCCGTTCCCAGCTTTCGGTCTTTACTTTGGTTTCCGAGCGCCTGAGGGCAGCAAATCTGTCTTGACAGAAGTGCTAATGGAGAAAAAAATGGATATTAATTCAGGGGAAGTGTTTCCAGACAGGAATTCATCTCTGTAAGCACCACTGAAGCACATGAGCTGCTCAGCTCAAAGCTGGAGCAATGATTTTTTTCCAGCTGCATCCCTGTCCACGAGGATGCTGAGGGACAAAGCTCATTTTGGGCTCATTTGGATGAGATACAAACCTGGGCATCTCCCAGCTGGTGGTGGCAGAACATCCAAAAATCCACTTCACCTTCAGATTCCACATGAGGAACAGAGGAGAGGTGGTGACTTCCCTTTTTTCCACCCCAAAAACCCTCTGAGAAGTGGAGATGTGTCATCATCCCAGGCACGGTCCAACCCTTGGCTTGATTTCCCTCAGCCAGGGAACAGAAATTTCTGCCCAGGGATGGCGAGGGGAGGAGGGAGCAGATCCCTCCTGGCAGAGGCTGTGGCTGCCACGGAGCCCTCACAGCCTTCTGAACTTCAGAGTCTGTGTGGTTGTGGTTTAAAACAGCGTCAGCTGTGAGCAGAGCTGCACCAAAGGGGGAGCGCCTGCAGCCGAGGGAAGGCTGCAGTTGGGTTTTTGGTCCTGTTTGTTGTTTGTTATCCACATGTCCCAGGTTTCAGTGTAAATTGTGCCCAAAGTATTCCATCCCCATCCCCAGGAGCTGCTGGAACCAGCTGGGGCAGTGTTTCCCTTCTCTCCTGTCCATGCCCAGCAATGCCGTGCCCATGGCTCATGGGGAACTCCCTGCGGGAGCTGTCTCTGGTTCATGGGCCAGCAAGGAGCCACTGCAGGGCTCAGAGAATGAGATCAGCCCAGGGGGAGATGCTCCGCCCAGGGGGAGGAGCCAAGCATTCCCACCTGGATAGAATCTGGGATTTGGGACAGCACAGGGAGCCCTGACCCACTGGACTCCCAGAGGACAAGAGCTCCCAGACCTTTCTACAGGATCAGTGCTTGGACAAGAGCATTTCATCTGGGCTGCTACTGCCACCCTAACAGGGTGTCAGGTTGTGTTCTGACTCTGTCAGTGGTTTTTTTTTGTACTATTACTTTTATTGTATTTTACTTTCTTTTATTTCTTTTCTTTTCCTCTTATTACATTGTGTTTCCGACTTGGAGTCTTTCACTGGTTTTGCTTTCAAACCAGGACAGTGGTCTCTGCATTTGTTTTTTTAAAACCATTAAAATTCTGTGTTCAAGCAACTCCATCATTCCCGCTCCTCTATTTTCACCATCCTCTGCCCAGCCAGACCAGACTCGGTATCACAGTGCTGACTGTGATATGAAAGCATCTTCATTTCAAAGTTGTAATAATTCAGAGGGAAAGGGATCATATTTTTTTCCATTCCAAGGGAGGTTTCTGCCTTCCTTGGCAGACACCTGTCTTTCAAACCAAGATGCTTTCCCAGGAGTGGTGTCCACATGTCAGGAATCCAGCAGAACACACCTGGACAAGAGGTTCAGGTAGGAGCTGTGCTCACTCCTCCAGCCCCTCTGTGGTTCCTGCCCTTCCCAGTGCTGGTGGTGCTGGGTTGATGCTCTGGGTTGATGCTCTGGGTTGATGACTGGCAGGACCTTGAGTTTCTCTGTTCCAGTGAACTTCTGCTCCCCACCCCTCTGCCAGAACCAAAGCATTTCCAAGCTGCTCTGGTGCTCCTAAGCCATGTGGGGTCATATCCATTCACCCAGATGAGCTGGGACCAGTGACAGAAGGGAACTGGGACCAGCAAGGAAAAGGTGGGAAGAGCTGACATGAAAGTGAAGAGCGAAGGCAAACTGTGGGGGCTGAGGGCACTTCTGGGGATCCTTTTCTCCAGAGACAAGGATGGAGAAAAGGATGCTGGATGGATTGGGATGCACAGTTTGAATCCATGGATTCTTGGGAACACCACCCCAGCCAGAGGCAGCAGGTCCCCACCAGAGCTACCTGGGAGGTGGGACAGTGGTGGGAACACCTGGGGCAGGAAGGAGGATGCAGCCTGGCTGGAGCAGCCTGGGAACATCTTGGGCAGCTTGAGCTTTTTCCTGACGAGGCCCCACAAATCCCACGGTGGGATCTTGGCTCTGATTACACAGAATAACGTATGGATCCAATAGAGCACCAGCCCTGCTTGTCAGAGCAGCCGCCGAGCCCCAGCAGATGCAAAGTTTCGAGGAAATTGTGGTTTCTCCATGTGTCTCCAAACGCCGGATCCAAACAGAGTCCTCCGCCTCCTGCTCTCTCTGGGAGGTAGCAGGACAGCAGGATACTCCTGTCCCTGCTTCCCTCCCTCGGAAGGGATGCAGGAAGGGCTGTGATTCCCTGCACATGGCTTTCCTTGGGGAGCTGTGCTGGTGGAAGGATAAACCCTCGTGTATTTGGAGAGCAAAGCTGTTGGTGGCAGCCGGCTCCAGGTAACTGTGCCCAGGCATCATTGCTGGGCTCGTTTTCAATTAAAAACTGATTTGCCACAGCCCTTTGCTGACCTTCAGCCTGGCAGCCTGCTGCTCTGCAGGGGAAATCAGCCCTGCTCCCCACCGCCCTCCCTGCTCTTGTTTCCTTCCCCCATGCCTGAGATAACTCCCTGTCTTGCTCTGTCATCATGTCTTTATCTTAACCCTACAGATTTTTCCCTTCCCCAGCGAGCTGGATGATTTCTTAATGCTTATTGACAGGGGGGTGGTGAGCACGATACGGGAGCCGGGCAGAGGAGCCTGGGGGAGGTCCGTGCTCCTGCTGGCAGGAGGGGCCAGGCACAGGCAACACCCTCGGCTGGCCTGACAGACCCACGGCTGTGCCCACACCCAGCGCCTGCAGCTGGTGCTGCTGCACAACCAGAATCCCAAAGGATTCTCCTTCCCTGGAGTCCTGAGATATTTCCCATCCCCATAGCCCCTGATGCTGCTGCATAACCAGGATCCCAAAAGATTCTCCTTCCCCAGAGTGCTGAGACATCTCCCCATAGCCCCTGATGCTGCTGCATAACCACGATCCCAAGGGATTCTCCTTCCCCGGAGTGCTGAGACCTCTCCCATTCCCACAGCCTAATGCTGCTGCACAACCAGGATCCCAAGGGATTCTCCTTCCCCAGAGCCCTGAGACCTCTCCCATCCCCAATTTTTGCCAGCACTGCTGCTGCATAACCAAGGTCCCACGAGATTCCCCTTTCCTGGGGCTCCTGAGGCATCTTCCCTTCCCTTGCCCAAGGACCATCCCTCCTCCCCGTGTGCCTGGGAGCTCTCAAGGCCGTGGCGTGGGCAGGAACTGCCGGGCAGGCTCTGGCTCAGCAGCTCTGCTGCCAAGCCCGGGGACCCGCAGGCAGGGCAGCTTTGGCCGGGCCCTCTGCCAGTGCTGGGACTGCAACGACAGCTTTGGATTCTGCAATCTGCAGACTTTGCCTTCCGGATGCCAGCCTCCCTGTACCTCCTATGGATTTGCTTATGAGAGGGAAAATTACGGAGCTTTGCAGGGAGGGAGGAGGGAGGGAGGCACCTGTTGGGATGGGCATTTTCTGCCCGGGGATGGAGGTGGGGGTGGCAGGCAGCGTGACTCCAGGGTAGGCTGCAATCCCTTGGGGATGGAGATTGGATCTTTACCCTGGAGATTTGATTTATTTCCTGGAGATTTGATTTATTTCCTGCGTGGAAGGCACTGCCCAGCTCGGCTGAGCGTCTCTGCAGGCTCAGCCAGCAGCAGTGTCTGTAAGGAACAGTGAGAGATCACAGGGACCTGAAGGGCTCTTTGCCAGCCAGGGGGATGGAACAGCCTCACACGGGTGTGCCGAGGCGGTGACAGCCACGCTGAGCACGGCCACACTCAGCACACGTGTGGCACCAAGGGACAGCGGCGTCCCGGCCAGCCCGGGTGCAGCCCCCGGGGGTGGGAGCCGGACTGTCCCCGCTCTCCCTGTCCCTGGACCAGCAGAGGGCAACAGTGACCTTTGCAACCGCCTTGTCCCCAAAATATCACCCTCCCTGCACCTGGGAGGCTCGGCTGGAGCATCCCGGCTGCGGGGGACACGGGGTGGTCCCGCGGGCCTTTCCTGGGGACACGGCCTGTTCTCGGCATCTGCTGTGCAACGTGGTGGCACCTGCGTGGTGCCACCCAGGGGTGGGGTGACAATGGGAACTGTCACTCCATCATGGGAAGGAATAAACTCTCCAAACTGGATCTTCTCAGTGGTGGCTCCGAGGTAAGATTCATCATCCCATGAAAGCTCCAATGTGGGCTAAATACCGGGGAGAGCTGCTCTGGGCCCAAATTTTGGGGCTGAGCAAGGCCTGGCACTGCCTCCAGGGCTGATGAGGTTACCAAAGTGGTGGCACCTGAAGTGGTGACCCCATGGGTGGGGTACAATGGGAACTGTGGGATTATTCCTTTCCATCATGGGAAGGAATGATCACTCCAAAGTGGGAATGATGGTCTCAGTGGTGGCTCCGAGGTAGGACTCATCACCCCATCAATGACCTTCAAGGTGGGAACGGCCATTCCATGAATCCAATGTAGGCTATAAACCAGGGAGAGCTGCTCTGGGCCCAAATTTTGGGCCTGAGCAAGGCCTGGCACTGCCTCCAGGGCTGATGAGGTTACCAAAGTGGTGACCCCATGGGTGAGGTGACAATGGGAGCTGTCACTCCATCATGAGAAGAAATAATCACTCCAAAGTGGGAATGATTTTCTCAGTGGTGGCTCCGAGGCAGGATTCATCACCCCATCAATGAGCTTCAAGGTGGGAATGGCCATCCCATGAATGAGCTCCGATGTGGGCTATAAACCACCGAGAGCTGCTCTGGACCCAAATTTTGGGGCTGGGCAAGGCCTGGCACTGCCTCCAGGGGTGATGAGGTTACCAAAGTGGTGGCACCTGAAGTGGTGACCCCATGTGTGGGGTGACATCGGGAATTGTCACTCCATCATGGGAAGGAATGATCACTCCAAAGTGGGAATGATCTTCTCAGTGGTGGCTCCGAGGTAGGATTCATGACTCCATCAATGAGCTTCAAGGTGGGAACGGCCATTCCATGAATCCAATGTAGGCTATAAACCTGGGAGAGCTGCTCTGGACCCAAATTTTGGGGCTGGGCAAGGCCTGGCACTGCCTGCAGGGGTGATGGGGTTACCAGCAGAGCTGCTGTGTTCCCTACCCTGTGAATCCTCCCCGAGGACACGATTGCAGGTAATCACTCTAACGCCGACCAAAAGTGCTTGGATGCTGCCTTGAAGCCCAAACAGCGACCCCGATGCTTTGGGAGTTAATAACTTCAGGGAAATGTGCTGGGATGGCCCGTGCGATGTGGATCTGCAGGATCAGCCCTGGATGCTGGAGAAGGAATGTGGGAGACGTGCACAGAGCCGGCTCAGCTGTAGCCTGGAAGCTGCAGCAGGATGCGCGCCGAGGGACCTCAAACCCAGACAAGATGTGAACCATCACCCCCAATCCCCCAGCGGCCAGCCCCTCCGCAATTAGCCTCCTGAACCAGCCAGCGGCCTGAAGCCGCAATTTTCCTCCTGCAATAGCTCGGCTCCCCCGACCTGCTCGAAGGTCACACCCAGAGCGGTCGTTAGCGCCGCATCGACCGCCCATTAACGCCCCGAGCTGCCGGGAGGGGCGGCCGGGCAGCCTCGGCCCTGCCAGCCCGGCCAGCCGGAGAGGTGGGAGGGCAGGGGGGAACTCTTCGATCTCCCCGCAGCCGTGGGAGCCGATCCATTCGCTGAAATGAATGGGAAATGCTTGAAAGGCTAAACCTCAAATGAGGTATTGACTATCTGCCGAGGCGGGCAGCGCTACCTGCCGCAAGCCGAGCCCGGCTCGCATCGCTCCATGGAGCTGCTGGACCTGCCCGGCTGTGCCAAAGGGCTCGGGGATCACCTTGGGATCGGCTTTTCCAGTGCCAGGGGAGCCGGAGACTTCGGTGGGGCTGAGCTCCGAGGCGAGACAGTAGGGCTGAAATCCTGCCGTCACGCTTGGGTTAATATTAAACCATTAAATGCGCTCAGCTCTTAATAGAGGGGATGGTTGGAGCCTTAACCCTGTGTTTGCTGGCAGCTGCTGAGTGTCCGCCTCTCCTCTGCCAGGGATATCAGTCCTGGCCTTGCTTTGCACGTTCTACCCGCTGAGGTGTTTGATCTGCAAACCGTTTAATTTAATTTATTTTCATTTATTTTCTTTCTTTTTTCTCATTTATTTTCATTTATTTTCATTTAATTTCATTTATTTTCATTTCTTTTAATTTTAATTTTCATTCCCCGATATTTTCCTGCCTCCTTCCCCGGTCCCCAAAATCCAAGGCCACCCCGCCAAATATGTTGTTTTTAAAAGTCTATTCATTCAAAATCCCATGGCAGGCCGCGAAAATGGTGTTTGAACAAACTCGAAATCATACTTTAAAGAAAACACAGCTGTTTAATTACAGCCTGCATGCAAAGCAGCCTCCATCATGTGAGTGGAGGAGCTGGGTGCTGACTGTGTGTTTGGCCTCTGATCCCCTTTAATCTCCGCAGTCAAAGGATTTCGGTTTGATTTCCTTTTATTTCCCCACCCGCCTTGGAATCTGCAACCAATTTGTTGTTGTTGTTTGGGAAATAAACCCCAGGGAAAAGGTCTGGATCCGGCACAGCCGGGCTCGCACCGGCTCTGGCCGTGCCGCCTCCTGGTTACCCCAGCGCCAAGAAAAAAAAAATCTGTTTTCCCTTTGCCCATCCTGCTCTGCTTTTTTTGGCCTGTCTCTCTCCCGCCCCGAAGGAGCCGATGACTTTCGCATCTGCTGCCGCATCTGTTTTCCCCATCAGGTCCGAGTGTGCCGAGAACTTCAGCTGGGAATGGGAACCCACTGCTGAGCCAGGGCTTGGGCAGGGGGGGAAAAATCCTTTTCTCCAAGAGTCCCTCGCTCCGGGAGGAATTGAGTGTGAAAAATCGGGGGGTATGTGAGTGGTTGGGTGTTCCAGCAGGGCTTGGAGTCCTTCAGAGGTGACAAATCCAACCCTGACAAGAAGTTGGGGATGCCAGTCGCGCTGCCTCCTTCCACATTGTATTTTTGGGGTGGGGAGCCTGGTTTTTGGGGTTTTTTTTTGGGATGGTGAGGGTGCAGGCTGCTTGGCTGGTGAGGACACACAGATGTTGCTGCAGGCTGCAGCCCCAGCTTCATCCTGGTACAAATCCAGCGCTTCCAGGCTCTGCCTGAGGGGGATCCAACAACAGCGAGCAACAAGGCAAATCACCCCTGGCCCTGGATTAAAGCGCAGAGCTGCAGGCGAGCCCTGCTTTGCATCGCTGAGGGGTGGCCAGGGGCTGTCCCCAAGCTGCGGCGGTGGCAGGGGCTGCTCGCAGGGGATTGCTGGCTGCCGACCAGGACCACCAGGGCAGCAGGATGAGCTCGCTCGGCTCCGGCAGTCGGTTGTTCATGCAAACAAGATGTGGGCAAGGTGGGAGGGTGAGTGTCCTCACGCCGTCTGGGGTCACCAGCTGCTGGGGACAGTGAGTTATGTCACCCCGGGCTGCTTTGTTCCCCTGAGGTGACCCTGGGATAACCGCGGCCAGGCTTCGCACAATCCCAACCTTTCCCTGTGCCTCTCCTTGCCCTGCTGAGCTTTATCCCGGACCCTGCACCCTCCCAGGGCTTCAAGCTGTGCTCAGCTCCAGGCTCCGGCTTTGATTCCCCCTCGGAGGCTGCACCAGCCTTTCATTCCTCTCCCCTCCGCCCGGTGCCTGTGCCATGAGCCTTTCCAGGCGAACATTAAAGCCTTTGTCTGCTTGGGAGTGCGGAGCAGACCATTTAGGAGGAATTAGTGGTTACATTGAAAGGGGAAAATAAGGGCTCCTGGGTTAAATGCACTTTAAATGTCTTAATAATTGCAATTGGCCAACTCGTTCCTCCCCGGAGCCAAAAGCCTGTAATATGGGAAGCTTTTCTCTAATCAAGAGCAGCACCGATACCTTATGGAGGAAGCCACATAGGATGGAGGGAATTATTTCTCAGCGCTGCCTGTCCGTCATCCCCCAGCTCCCGGCCGGCCCCTGGACACCAGCAGAGCCGGGATGGCTTTGGGACAGTTTTGGGGTGGCTGCGAGCCACCCCCATCCTAGGTGCTGTATTTGTGGGGTTGCAGCCGCGCTCTCAGCTCCGAGCGAGGGTGGCCTGGCTTGTCCCAGTGCCACCCCCCCGAGCTGTCCCCCTGCCCGGGGAGCCCCGCGGAGCCCCGCCGCTGGCGGCCAGCCCCGTCAGTGCCATCCAGGTGGCTGAGCTGAGCCCCCGTGCAGACACAGCCCGGCTCGCTGGCTCCAGCCGCCGCACAACCACGTCATCCATCAGCGATGACAAGCTCCTTTTTGCAAGGAGCCTTTGTTGGCACCCGGTGCCGAGAGCCAAGCGAAGGGGGGGGGGGGGAAATCGGGCTCGCCGGCTTGCGGCAGACCTCCAAGGCGAGAGCATCGGGCCCCGGCAAGGAGCAGCCCCCCCTCCCTGCCAGCAGCCGGGGGAGGGAGGTTAAAAGGTGCAGCTTGGAGGAGGTTAAAAGCAAAGCAGCTTTTAATTTATAACGTGGCCGAAAGAGAAATGGTAGCCAAAAAAGATAAAGATGCTGGAATAGCTGGAATTCTCCAGCCGCCGCGACTCCGAAGGGTAAAGCCACTGGAATGTGCGTGTGTGGCGGGTGGGGGTTCTGCTCTGTGCCCCTCGGGGTGTCCCCCACGTCCCCTCTGTGACAGCAGAGGAGCAGCAGAGGCACCAGGGGTGGAGGTGGTGATGCCCGAGGGTGCCTGGCACTCACGCAGCTCTGTCAGGGTTGGGGTGCGAGTCTGCCCCTGCTCTCAACCCCCCCTGGCTGTTTTTGGAGCCGAATTGGACCCGCAGCCACCGTGCCTGAGCGAGGGCAGCCTCGGAGGTGCTCCCAGGGCAGGGCCGGGGGCCAAAGCGCCTCCGTGTTTGGGCTCAGGGCTTGGCTCGGGATTTCTGAGAAGCGCAGCTAAAATTGAACGGCTGCCCGAGCAGCAGCAGGAGGAGGAGGCTGCTCCTGCCCTGGAAAGCAGAGCGAGCAGGGGCTGCCCCCCCGAGCCGGCACCCCTGGGTGCGCCCCCACTGGCAACGTGGGTGGCAAAGACGGGGCGCGAGCCAGAGGGGAGCTCTGCTCCTCCAGACGGGCCATAAGGCCGGGTCTGCCCTTTCGGAAGGTCTTTTGCAGCTCGGGTTTCTCAGATCTGGGTAACCTTCAAGCAAGGCTGGCCTTTAGCACCTGGCTGCATCGCTCAGGGCTCGGCCCACCGGGCCGTGACGGGGACGAGCCCGCTCCCCATCTGCTGCCTTCCCTCTCACAATGGCCCATTCACAAACCCATCCCGGCCCTTGGGAGAGAGGAGGAGGAGGGAAAGAGCCATCAAACCCTGTCTAGATGGGGAAACACCCCCAAAATGAGTGGAAGTTCTCCATCCCCTCACTGCCACACTCACAGGGATGAGGCAAAACTCATCGCAGCTCTAGGGGTGAAACTGCCGGGGAGGTTTGAGACAGAGCTGGTGATGGCTGTGCCGCCTTCCCGTGCTGTGCCATCTGCTCCATGCCGGGAAAGCCGCCTGGAGCTTCGGCTTTGGTGCCCAGGAGAGGAGAGATGCCCCCAGCACAGCGCTGTGCCGGAGCAGAGCTGCCCTGAGGATGCTCGGCGTGTCCTGGCTGCCCTGCTGGAGAACCCACGCATCTCCCCGGACCTTCCAGCACCTCCAGCCGTGGCTCAGGGGGAGAAGGGCCTGGCTGTGGCTCGGCCTCGCAGCCCGTGGCAGAACAAGGTGTCCCTGTGTGGCTCTGGCAGCGCGCCGGGCGCGGCTGGGCCGCAGACACCGCCCGTGTGTGTCTGTGAGCGGCTCCAGCCGCCGGGGATGTCCCCACCCAGGCCCCTGAGCTGGAGCTGGGGCAGGTCTGGAGCCTCCTGCCCAGCTCTGCCTGCACGGATGGATGCCCTGACCCAGTTATTGGCCCTTTGCTATTGCAAACTCCAGCCAGGCATGAAAAGCAGGGCTGGGGCTGCCTGCGTGGGGATGGGGGAACTTTTGGGGTTTGTTTGAGCCTTCCCAGCCCTTTCCCAAACAGTACAAAACCACTCAGGGCATGCTGGGCGCTGTCAGCAGAGCCAGGCTCAGTTGCTGACACTCATTTCAGCTCCCTGGTTTCTCCTTTCCATGGTTCATTTTCCTTCCCTTCATCTGGGAGATGGGACAAGAGGCGTCCTTGATTTGTTCCGTGGTGTTTGCAACAGCAAATCTTGTGCCTGCGGTCTCTTAATGGGAACAGTGTTAAAGCAATGGAGTTTATTTGCTGCTGCATCCCTGGGCTGCCAGGCATCCCTTCCCAATGGGATTGGAAGCAAAATCCGGGACAGGCAGCCAAATTATCCATGTTTTGTTTGTGTGGCAAGGGCCGGCAGCTCAGCCTGCTGTTGGGATGGAAAAGCCTGGGGTGCTGCACCTCTAGGGTGAAAAAATCCCATTTTCCAGTGTCTGCTGGGAAATCTGAGGAAGTGGGTGTGCATTTCTCCTCCTCCTCTTCCACACTTGCACAGACTTCCAGCATCCCTGTGGCCAGAGAGGAGCCCCATCCCAGCTGATCCCATCCAGATCCCAGCTGAGGGCGGCCTGGCTGCTTTTATCCCAGCCTTTAATAGAAATAATATCATTACCAGCAGCTAATGGAGCAGGAGTGCCCCGACTTCCCCGCTCCTTGCTGCACCTTCCTTATTTATTTAGAGGGAAAAAGAAGTAAAACCAGGGCTGAGCCCTCCCCTGCCCCCACTGCTGCATAATTAGTGCTGCAGCAAACCCCTCAATGCCATCCCTGGAACAGGAACTGCTCCAGCCGCTGGCCTGGGAAACAAAAGGGATTTATTTTTTTTTTTCTCCCCATGCCTTTATTGTTATGAGAATACCCAGTGGCTCAGCTCAAAGCCATGTCAGGCAGATGTTGTCAGCCTGAAAATCCCACCTCCCAAAATCCCACTTCTCTTCCCTAATGCTCCTTCCTCTCCCCACCATGGAGGGTTAGCCCTGGTGAGGAGGATGAGGATGGAGCTCCTTCCTCCTGCATCATCCTGAGTCGGAGCAGGCACCACAGAGGGAATCTCCATGGATAAACCAGGGAAGTGGTGGTGGGGAGAGAGTTCTTTTCCCTGCTAGAAGCTGCTTTGCTGCTTGAAAAAGCTGCTTTATTTTACCCGAGGTAAGTCCCCACCCCGGAGCTTCCCCGGCAGCAAAAGCTCCAGCTGCTCCAAACGCAGCAGGTCCGCCCAGGAGGGTGCCCGTGGCCCAGCACGGGGAGTTATTTCATCATGAAATTAAAGCAGCTCCTCTCTCTCCCTGCTCTGCTTCCACCTCGAGACTCAGCAGAGCTTTTCCCAGCTTGTTAAGCTCAAGCCTGAGCTTTGAAATGGCAGCGCCGTCCCCGCGCTGGGACACCGGGTAAAAATAACGCCGGGGGGATGAAAGAGGATTTGCCATTTTTAGTTGAACTGCTGGAAGTTCTGCTTTTTTGGCAAGTCATCAGGGCACTGCAAGGAGGAGAGGGGGGCTGCTGTGCTTCCCACCCCGTGTGGGCTCTTGGCTTCGGTGTGATGGAGACCTCACGAGTGTGGAGCTGCTTTAGCTGAAGAGAGAGGCTTTGCCAGATGGGAAATGTGTTGTTTTGCAGCCTGTGTTAAATAATTTTTAACCTCGAAGCCATTAACAAATAAAAACTCCGTGGTACGGAGTGAGGCGATGCTCCTCGTGCTGCTTTTCCATCACAGTGTGCCCAAGGGCTGCAAAAACCAGCTCGGAGGCTCCTCTCTGCTTATCAAATTGAGCAAAACCTCTGGTTTTCCTGTGCCTGGATGGCAGCAGGGAAAATCTGCCTTCAGATCCGACTGGATTAGGACTCCACAGCCTGAGATTTCCTCTTGTGCCCGTGGTTTTTATCACCATCCATGTCCCCACAGATGGTCTCGCTGTCCATATAACGGCCTGGGAGATATTTATTTGCTGGGAGAGGAATTAATCCACGGCTTTAATCCTGCTGAGCTTTGAGCTCAGCTGCTGTGGAGCCGTGAGGAGTTCCTCAGGTTAGCACTGAGCTCTGATCTGGGGGGAAAAAGGGAAGTAATTTTCTTTCCATGGGCTGGTTCTGGCTGCTTAATGCTTCCTCTGCAGCTCTCCTGGCCCCTCTCCATCCCATTGCCCAAGGCTTTATCCTTCTGCTCCTGCATTTCTGCACTCGGCTTCTCTGCAGGGGGGCAGCATTGGGCAGCAGGGCTGCTCCAGCCCCTCCTCTTCCTCCTCATCACCTTTGCTTCCTCTCTGGTGGTGCCTCCCCAGGCTGGGGTGCAGCAAGGTTTGCATTGATCCACGTGCTGCCACTTTTGGATCTCCTTCCTGAGGGATTTGAGCCTGGCAGGATTCAGGAATCACTCTTTCCATCTCTGTCCTAGGTTACAGAGTCAGCTGTGCCCACAGTCTGTGTTCCATCCCCATCCCCAGGAGCTGCTGGAACCAGCTGGGGCAGTGTTTCCCTTCTCTCCTGTCCATGGCCCAGCAATGCCGTGCCCATGGCTCATGGGGAACTCCCTGCGGGAGCTGTCTCTGGTTCATGGGCCAGCAAGGAGCCACTGCAGGGCTCAGAGAATGAGATCAGCCCAGGGGGAGATGCTCCGCCCAGGGGGAGGAGCCAAGCATTCCCACCTGGATAGAATCTGGGATTTGGGACAGCACAGGGAGCCCTGACCCACTGGACTCCCCAGAGGACAAGAGCTCCCAGACTTTCAAGAGTGTTTCATCTGGGCTGCTGCCACCACCCTAACAGGGTGTCAGGTTGTGTTCTGACTCTGTCAGTGGTTTTTTTTTGTACTATTAGTTTTATTTTATTTTACTTTCTTTTATTTCTTTTCTTTTCCTCTTATTAAATTCTGTTTCTGACTTGGAGTCTCTCACTGGTTTTGCTTTCAAACCATCACAATCTCTCATGCTGCCGAAGCTCAGCTCCTGCTGGCTCACCCCAAGCCCTTCCCCAAACCCCTGAATGTGTTCAGCACCGGCCCCACAACCCCCTCTGGTATTCTCCAGCTGGATCAAGCCTTTATTCCTTCCCTCTGGAGCCGTTTCCAGCTTTCCCAACCTCGCTGACCTCTGCAGAAGCTGCGGCAGCCTCTGGCAGAGCTCTGCACCCTCCACCTCCCAGCCCGTGCCCTCTGCCACGCACCAGCCATGGCATCTCCCCCTGAGCACGGCTCCTGCTCAGCCCTTGGCAAATCCCCGTGCCAGGAGCCGTTAGTGGGAATGTCTTGGCTTGGCCAGGCTCCCTAATCCGAAGGTTTGCCTCCAGCAGGCCTGTGCTGGCGCCCAGCGCCGCGTCTGCGCTGCCATGTGGGTGGTGGGGAGCAGGTTCAGATGCTTTCCCTTCATGGATTTTATTTTTTTGGGGGGAAAGGTTTTCCTGGGGATTTTTTAGCCATAGAGCTGCAATTTCTTTTCCATGGATGGAGCTTGGGACGTCCTGCTCTGGGAGATTGGGGTGGAGAATTCCCTTTTTGCCAGATCCCAGCTGGTGAGAGCATCCTGATTGGATTGGGGAGGGGGAGCCTGGATCACATTAATCCAGGAAATCCTAAAAAGTGGACAGTTTTCCTGTGCATCCCAGCCTCTCTCCATTGCGTTGCTGCCTTTCCCTCTCTCTCTGGGAATCCAGGCCTTGGGGGAATGCTGGGAGTTCCTCAAGCTGAACCCCTTTGTCCTGGTTGGGGTGAAGAGGCCTGGGCTGATATTTATAGGAATTATCTCAGTGCTGGTTCAAAAAAAAACCCCACGGAGTGCCGGGCTGGATCCGCGTTCTCCGGGACTTTCCCTCCCGCATTTGTCAGTGTCAGCAGCAGTAATTCCATAAATATGCTGGGAGCAGGGGTGGGGACTTCACCCAGACTTTACGTCAATGTAAACAGCCCTAATTGGTGCTGGAGCCTCATAATTCCAGGATTTCCCCCCCTCCTTGCCCGCGTGCATCGAGGAAACTGGCGGTGCCAAGGCGAAACGTGTTTTCATTCATAAATCCTGGCAGGGGGGGAGCGGGGGGCTCGCTGGCATTTCATGCCTGGGGGTGCTTTTTTTACCTCCCCCCTCTTCACCCTCCTCCATCTGACTTATCGCCGGCTTAAAGCAGCGGCAGGAGCACGGAGTGTTTAATGGGGGCAGTGCTGGGAAGAGAATAAAGCCATTTACTGCTGCTGGAGGCTGCTGAGGGCCTCGGGGAGCCTTCATCCCTCTCACTGACACTCACTTGATGGCCTCTGTGTGACTGGAACCACGTGAGCTTTGTTAGGAGGGGCAAAGCCACCTGCCTGCACCCCACCTGGGGGTTTCGGGGCTGGGACACCTCCTGGGGGCTGCTGGTTGGTTCCTTGGAGCAGGCAGTGATTGCTGTTTTCTCGCTGGCCTGCAGCACCTGGAGGCTGTTGGTGTTTAAAAATCCATCCTTGTGCTGGGAAGCAGCTGGGAAGGGAGGGAGGTGGGTGAGGGTGTCCAGCAGGGAGGCACAGAACCCTCCAAACTGTGCAGCCCCCAGCCCAACATCCCCAGGGGGCAGCTGCCAATCACTCACTTGTGCTACAGCTTTTCTTCCTATGAAATTTGGCTCCTAACAGAAAAAAAAAAAAAAAATTGTAGCTTTTGGGGCAGTGCCCTGCTTTGCTGAACATCCCTGACCCACAGCTGGGTTGGCAGCTGTGGGATGTGGCTCTTCTGGCAGCCCTGCTCAGTGTGGGTGTGGATTTGGGGATTTGGGGTCCCAGGAAAGGCAGCATCACCCCTTCTCCTCCTTTCAGTGACTCAGTGGGTGCAGCACGATGTGGGGGAGGATTGTGGTCCCTTTTCTAGGCTGGGAAAAGGGAAACGACTTCTGGTGTCCAGACTTTAATCCTTCCCACGCGCTCTGCCCTGCATCCAGGGGAAATCAGCCATGGTGGCTACGTTTGTTTCCCACACCTCAGTCTGGGGGGGCTGTGATGGATGGCAAAGCCATGGCACCAGTGTGGGGGGGCTCAGCTGGCCCCTGGGGGGCTGCCCGAGGGTCAGACCCCTCTGCTGCGTGGGGGACAGCGCCAGGAGGGTGTGAGCACAGCCTCCAACACCTGAGAGGCTGCTGTGAGTGCTGGATGTGCCTTGCTGGAGCCAGGCCCTGCTGGTGACGCTCCCACAGCGCTCTGGGCTTGTCAGGGTAAATCCAGAATCACACAGAGCTCAGCTCCATCCTCCCCGAGCAGCTCGGCTGTGAAAGTCAAGCCTGTTTGATTTAATCCGTGTTTTAGCACCTCTGGGCACTGAAGGGAGAAGCCTGGGAAGGGCAGCGGGCAGGATCTGGGTGTGCCCAGGCAGGGTCTGGCTGTGCCCGGGCAGGGTCCGGGTGTGCCCGGGCAGGGTCTGGATGTGCCGGGGCAGAATCCAGGTGTGCCCGGGCAGGGTCCAGGTGTGCCCGGGCAGGGTCTGGATGTGCCCGGGCAGGGTCTGGGTGTGCCCGGGCAGGGTCTGGGTGTGCCCGGGCAGGATCCAGGAGTGCCCGGGCAGGGTCCGGGTGTGCCCGGGCAGGGTCTGGGTGGGCCCGGGCAGGATCCGGGTGTGCCTGGGCAGGGTCTGGATGTGCCCGGGCAGGATCCGGGTGTGCCCGGGCAGGGTCCGGGTGTGCCCGGGCAGGGTCCAGGTGTGCCCGGGCAGGGTCTGGATGTGCCCGGGCAGGATTCGGGTGTGCCCGGGCAGGGTCCGGGTGTGCCCGGGCAGGGTCTGGATGTGCCCGGGCAGGGTCCGGGTGTGCCCGGGCAGTGTCCGGGTGTGCCTGGGCAGGGTTTGGGTGGGCCCGGGCAGGGTCCGGGTGTGCCCGGGCAGGATCCAGGTGTGCCCGGGCAGAATCCAGGAGTGCCCGGGCAGGGTCCGGATGTGCCCGGGCAGGATCCGGGTGTGCCCAGGCAGGGTCCGGGTGTGCCCGGGCAGGGTCTGGGTGTGCCCCGGCAGGGTCCGGGTGTGCCCGGGCAGGATCCAGGTGTGCCCGGGCAGGGTCCGGGTGTGCCCGGGCAGGGTCTGGATGTGCCCAGGCAGGGTCTGGATGTGCTCGGGCAGGGTCCAGGTGGGCCCGGGCAGGGTCCGGGTGTGCCCGGGCAGGGTCCAGGTGTGCCCGGGCAGGGTCTTGATGTGCCCGGGCAGGGTCCGGGTGTGCCCGGGCAGGGTCCGGGTGTGCCCGGGCAGGGTCCGGATGTGCCCGGGCAGGGTCCGGGTGTGCCCGGGCAGGGTCCAGGTGTGCCCCGGCAGGGTCTGGGTGTGCCCGGGCAGGATCCAGGAGTGCCCGGGCAGGGCAGAATCCAGGTGTGCCCGGGCAGGGTCTGGATGTGCCTTGGCAGGGTCCAGGTGTGCCCGGGCAGGGTCTGGATGTGCCCGGGCAGGGTCTGGATGTGCCCGGGCAGAATCCAGGTGTGCCAGGGCAGGGTCCAGGTGTGCCCGGGCAGGGTCCGGGTGTGCCCGGGCAGGATCCGGTGATCCCAGCGGGACCGGCTGCTGTTGTGCCCCGGTACCGAGCACAGGGACGTGCTGGCCCCGGTGTCACCCTGCCCTCGGGCACACACACACGCTCATTTCTCCCTCAGCCCCCTGGCCGACTTTGACGGATTGCAGATGTTTTCTTTGCAGCCCGGTCAGCGCCGGAGGAGCGGCTCCGTGTCCATCGGAAGCGCTGTAAATCACTGCGATGGGTTCCTCAGAAGGGCTTCCAGCCAGGGCCATAAACATTTTGCCTCGGGCCAACGTGACATCCCCGGAGCTCCCCGGCCGTCCCCCCGGCCCGGCGCGCGGCTCGGCGGCTCTATCCCATCCAGCTAGCACTCAACAGCTGATAACTTTTCCCCCCCTTTGCCTTTTCTTCCAAGAGTTGGGCTGTTCTTCAAACTCAAAAAAGCTCGGAAGGGCCTCCAGCCAAGAGTTTAAAGCCCAAGAAGGTTTTGTGAGCTGGGTGGTTTAGCAGTTACAGAGCTCCGGGACCCCCAGCACTGGCCAGGTCCCCCCCAAGCAGAAGCTCAGTCCTTCCCCTGTGTGCAAAGGCTCTGGTGACTCTGGAAAAGGAAATTTATTTCTACTGGTCACAGCAACTCCCACTTCTTTGGGGAAGCAGTTAAAAAAAAACAACCAAGAAACCTTTGAGCACAATTAAATTTTTTAAACCCTAGTCATCCCCTCTGTTCTGCAGTGATTTCCCACCGGCAGGGTTAGGAAATCGTGTTTTACATCATTTTGGCTGCTGACCCTTGTGAGAGCTGCTGGATTTTGGAGAGGAGCTGCAAGGGATCTTCTGAGCTCACCTCAGGCAGAAGGAGTTGTTTCATAAAGAGGTGTAGTCAGCAGTTTGATCTAAAGAAAACAGCATGGAAAAAAATAATTCCTGAGTGATGGATACTCTGGTTGTGGAACATCCAGTCTTCTGTGAGGGAAAAAATCCCCTGTGAGCAACACTCCTCTGTGTGTCTGGGCCCTTTGGGACCTTCAGGGAAGGGTTGGCCTCCCAAAAAAGTTTAGAGTGGATGTGGTCAGATGTGGAAAAGTACAAACAAGGGATTTTAATTTAAAGCTGTCAATAATTAATCACTGCACAGTCAGTGTTTCATCAGCAGCATCCTCGGCGGGGTCACAGGGGACGTGGTGGGGCTGTGGGACCATCCTGAGAGCGGCAGAGTTTTCCAGTCCCTTCTCCTGGTGCTCTCAGCTGGGATTTTATCCCGGCTCCCAGTGGATCTTTCCATATGGGTGGCTGCTTGGCATAAGCCTCTGGCTCGGCTGCCTGTCCTGGGAATGCTCCCGAGAGCCACGGCTTGGCCTGTGGACAGGGATCTGCTGCCCTTCGCAGGCAGGATCCTGCCTTTGATGCTCTGCCCTGTCACCTCCACCTTTCCCGCTGATCCCGGGGGATTTGGGGCGGCTCCAGGCCGGGGTGTTTCCCGCAGCACCCTGGCCGTGCCATCCCCCCGCAGAGCACCGCGGTGCAGGTGAGCTGCTGGCGGCGGAACAAGCCGGGAGCTGCTGCCCCAACCTCCCTCTCTCCCTCCCTCCCTCCCTGCGGAGCGTTTGGACAAATAAAGTTCGGAAAAAATCCGAGCTGGAGCTGCTGACTCCTTGTGCAAGCGGTTTAAAATAGGCCACGCTGTTCCAGGCTGGCGGCAGCCAGCTGGCCCCGCGGCCTCCCCGCTGGAAAACAACCGGGAACAATAACACGGGAGCCCCGCGCCGAGCTCTGTCACCGCAGCGCGGGGACGTGACCTGCTGCCACCCGGCCTGCCTGGCCCCGACACGGGGCTGAGAGACCCTGGGGGTGACAGGAGCTTGGGGACATTTCTGAGACATTTTTTCTTTGCCGTGCAGGTGGCATCAGCATCGGGAGGGTGGGATGTGCGGAGGAGCATCTCCGGTGACATCTCCCCGCGTTGTGTGCGCGCTGTGCCCGCGGCTCTGCCCCAGCGATGCCCCCGCTGCTCTCCCATTGTGTTTCTGCATTTGGAAGACAAAGCGGCGGTGCTGGCCCGGAGCCCGGCGGGAAGTGACCCCAGGTGGGCTGGACAAGGTGCCGGGGGGCAGGTCCGTGTCCCCCCCGCCCCGGGGGCTGGCCGGTGCCTGAGCCCGCGGTGCCTTTTCCGTGCTCGGCGGTCCTTCGGGGACAGGAAGGGCTGCATTGTAAGATGGCCTTCCAGGATTTCCTGCAGCGGCCCTTGGGGCAGGATGAGGCCGTGCACCAGCTTCCAGGGGAACCTGCGGGGATGCTGGGGTGTCCTGGAGACTCTCCACAGCTCCTTCCCGAGCCCAGGTGGTGTGGTCCTGGTAATCCCAGGGTTGGATAATGGCTCAGGGGAGGGCTGAGAACCCAAAAAAGATGTGACAGCCCCGTTAGCCCTGAAGTGATCCAGCTCACCAGCAGGCCCGTTCACCACCCAAAAAAAAGCAGGTGAAGAAAGCAAAGGGATCCCAGTGCAGGTGGGTTAGCTCAGAGATGATCCTTGATGTGGCAGTGAGAGCTCAGTGAGCGCAGAGCAGGAGGAGCACAGTGCCCTGAGGGAGATCCTGAGCTGCAGGTGTGGTGGTGCAGTTTGTAAGGGTGTCAGCAATGTCCCTGTGCTCCCGGGGGTGCAGGGATGTCACCCCAGCCCAAACTGCCTGCACACACAGCGAGACTGCCCCTGAACACCCCTGCTGGCATCTTCCCTTTGTCACAGTGCTTGGATCATTCTGGATCTTCCTTCCAATGTGGTCTGGGACAGCAGGAGAGCAGAGGATCCATCCACAGGCACAGAGCAGCTGCTGTGTGCTCCAGCAGCACATTGGGGCATCAACCAACACCTCCCCAAGGAGTGCAGCAGCCTCCCTGTCACCACCACGAGGGACATCAGCGCTGCCACCCACCCTGTGTGCCCTGGTGATGGCCATTCCCTGCTGCAAGGTTTGATGGTGGCCTGCAGTCCCCTCCAAGAGCTCTCAGGGAGGAGGAGGAGGAGGATTTGGCAGCCGGGAGCAGGGGGGGATTAGCAGAGATTTGTTGGATCTCCAGGAGAGAGGTGCCAAGTTTGATTTGTCAGAGCAGGACTCCTGCAGGCAGGGCAGCCCCGAGGATGCTGCGTGTCCCTCTCAGCACCCAGGGCTGCCTGAGGGGGGTCGGGGCTCTCTGTGTGGGGAACCCTGTTGGATTCCTCTGAGAAATGGTTTTTCCCCCTCAGAGTCCCCCTGAAGCCTGTGCCATGTAGTTGGACCCCTCCTCCCTATCTTTGCCCTTCAAAAATAGCAAGCAAGAATATTTTTGAAAAAGTCAAAATGAAGTGAACTGGTGGATTCTCCCCAAAACATACTTTTCACTCTGGGTTTTGGAGGAAGATTTGGGCTTTGTCTATCTCTTGCTCTGCTTGCTTTGTCTTTTCCCACGTGGTGTCACTTGAGCATCCCCTACACCCACTGGGCTTTGATGGGTTCCAGTGCCATGTGGGGAGGGTGACAGAGGTGAGTTTCACCTGGATGGTGGCACCTTTCCACCTGGGCATCCCAGATATTGGCTCAGGGCCAATATCTTTCCTTGGCCCTAAATTAGATAAATCCCTGACTCTTCCTGTTCTCTCTCCTTGCTCCCTTGGAACACCACATGGAAAATAAAGCTTGGACTGAAGCTGAGGGGTGAGAGCCACCCTTGTGAGATCTTTATTCTGTCTCTATGAAATTTATCTCCCTAAAACCCCTGAGAAACTGAGCTAGCTGGAGCCTGGGGGCTGGCTGGAGGGAGAATATTTCAGAACCCCATGGGGCAGTGCTGGGGGGAGATGCCAGGGAGATGATGGATTTTGGGTTGGAATAACCACAGGCTCCTGGGGTGTCCTGGAGGATGGAGCTCTGTGGGGCAAACGTGACGATCCTTGAGATGTGCAGGTTAAAACCAGCTCGAGTTTAAGCTCAGCCCATGCAGTTCTGGTCCCAAAATCCCCTCGGGAATGCTGTTGGGAACAGGGAAGGGGCTGAGCTCGTACCCAGGGCACAGGGAGCCTGCAACATCTTGTGTAACAAGGAGCGAGCATCAAAGGGAAATGCCTGAGCGAAGCAATAACCCACGCTAACAACAGGAAAAAAAAAAACAACCAAAAAAAACCCACCCTCTCCCCTTTCATTTCCCTCCCTCCCCTCTTGACCTTGAAGAATGCTGGAAGGTGTCATGTCATCAGCATTTCCCAGCCGCTGGGAGCTTGGGGGGGGAATTTTTTTTTCTTCCTTCGGGGCACCCTGCCAAGAATAACAGCCGACTCCAGCAGGTCGGCACAGGAAGGGAACGGCTGGAACCTGATTTGCAGTCAGACGCTCGGAGAGCCAGAATGCGTTTTATTGAAGAGGTCTCCAAGGAGGCATAAACCTTTCCCCCCACCTCAAAATAAAAAAAAAAAAAAGGGAAAAGAAAGGAAAAGAAAAAAAAAAAAAAAGCCTTTCCGATGAAGCTGTAATTTTTTATATGCGTTTTTAAAAGTCTTTAAGATAAATTTGCTTTCGGGTCGTGCTGCTGGTGTTGATTTAGGGCAGGAGCAGGAATGGGGAGGAATGGGGTGCACCCTGATGTGAGGCTGGGGTTGCTTGGAATCCCTTGGATGAAGGGATTTATTTTCCTGGTGGGGTCAGGCTTCATCTCTGCTGCCTCCCCTGGGATGGATGCGTTTAGCAGAGGTCAGAGAGAGACTCAGGCACAATTCCTCCCAGGAAGGGGATGTTGTTTGCCCGGGAGACAACCTGGGCACGGGTCAAGAGGTCCAGTGTCCCCAGTATGACCAGTGCTCCTGTGTCCCGCAGTGTGGGAGGTGTGGGGGGCACTGAGAGAGTCTGGAAGGGGAAAATCCTTGCTGGAAACCCAGGTTTGGTCAGGAAAGTGATTAGCAGGACACAGGGATGGACCTCAGACTGGACAGGAGCTGGCAAGGGAGGGGATGCTTGGCCCATGTGGAGTCTCTGGGACGAGGGAGGGCTCTGGAGCTGATGGTGCCTCAGGGAGCAGGGCTTGGAGCAGGGAGGCCATGAGCTGGTGGTTATGGGAGTTTGGAAGGTCTGGGCTCACATCCCTGCAGATTCCTTGCCTCAGTTTCCCCAGGTGTGACAGCTGCAGTCTGTGTCCATCACGGCTGATGGGTTCCAGTGCCACATGGGGAGGGTGACATCCAGTTTCACCTGGATGGTGGCACCTTTCCCGGGCATTCCTGCTTGCCATGGTGGGGCTGGACCCTCCACGGGCTGCTCTGGCTGCTGCACGGATTTCTGTCCCCTTATTGCCAACAAAAACCTTTCCAGCACAGGAGTTTCTCTTCTCACCCTTTGGCTACACAAGGGAACACGGATTCCTGATCTGATCCATTGATTCCTGATTTATTCCATTGATTCCCAATCTGTTCCATTGATTCCTGATCTGTTCCATTGATTCCTGATCTGTTCCATTGATTCCTGACCTGTTCCATTGATTCCTGACCTGGTCCATTGATTCCTGATCTGATCCATTGATTCTTGATTTATTCCATTGATTCCTGATCTGTTCCATTGATTCCTGATCTGATCCATTGATTCCTGACCTGTTCCATTGATTCCCAATCTGTTCCATTGATTCCTGATTTATTCCATTGATTCCTTATCTGTTCCATTGATTCCTGATCTGTTCCATTGATTCCTGATCTGTTCCATTGATTCTTGATCCATTCCATTGATTTCTGATCCGTTCCATTGATTCCTGATCCGTTCCAACCTGCCTGCACCAGCCTGCCTTCACAAAAGGACAAAACCAAACCTCATCCATTGCTTGGCTACCCCAAGGCACAGAAGAACTTCCCATACCAGCTCTTCCACCAATCCTTAGAGGGAAGACGCTGGAGGCAGCCCTTGATCTCAGCTCTGGGGGTGAACCTGCTGAGCCCCCAGCCCTTGTTCCTCTGATCTCATCCCCCAGCTCGCTGAATCCAGCAGGATATTCCCAGTGAGGAGCACAGAGCGGGCTGGGGTTGTTTGCAGAGCTCCATCCTTGGGAACATCTGGGACCGCTGGCTCATCCCTGCTCCAGTTTGCTTTGAGGGGAGCAGCGACCCTGGGTGGTCACACCCTGCTGAGCCACCCCGGGGTGCCACAGGGTCGGTGACAACCGTCCCTGGGATCTCAGGGCGCTGTGCTGGCTCCTCCTGGCACAGCGGGAAGCAGCGGGGAGGAGCGGGATCCGAGGATGAGGTGAAGCTCTGCAGCTCCCCAGCTCCCTCCTAATTCCTTTCCCAGCTGCTTTGCCTCATCGCCATGACCAGGCTGTAACCGGAGCAGGTCAGCGTTTTGCTGATGGAATGTTTTTCCATCGGGAAATACCCATTTCTGTGGGAACATCTCAATTTTGAACAAAGTTTTCTCTTCTTTTCGGGGGGTGGGGAGGACAGTTGAAAACCAGGCTTTTCCAGAGGTTTCCCTCCTGCCGTTACTTTCGAGATGAGCACAGAGGGTGGTTGTGGCATGGGAAAGGTGGGAATGAAAAGTGATGTGGGAATAAAACCAGAATAAAATAAGGACAGACCACGGCACCCTTCAAAAATAGTAAGCAAGAATATTTTTGAAAAAGTCAAAATGAAGTGAACTGATGGATTATCCCCAAAAACAGTTTCACTTTGGAGTTTGGAGTCAGATTTGGGCTTTGTCCATCTCTTCCTCTGCTTGCTTTGTCTTTTCCCACGTGGTGTCACTTGAGCATCCCCTACACCCACTGGCTTGACACCTGGCGGAGGAGAGGCAAAGCCAA
>OU383783.1:2353840-2420253 GCA_910950805.1 Acrocephalus scirpaceus scirpaceus
GGGGTTATAATCGGCGGGGGAGGGAGGGAGGGAGGGGTGTGGGGTGCCCCAGCTCGTGGTGCTGCTGGCATTCCCATGGATGCTGCCCCATCATCTCCCTTTTGGGGTGGGCTCTGCTTTTTTGGGGCACAGCATCACTGAGGGGCAGGACCACCCATGCAGCGTCCTCACATCGCTGCCAGCAGCCGGGGTGGGCACTGGGATTTCCTTCTGGATCAGCATCGGCGTCTCCTGCAGCCAGCAGAGCCTCCAGCACGCCGGCAGCTTCGGGTCTTTTCCAGAACATTTGGCTCTTGGAGAGGGTGGGTTCCCAGGAGGATGGGAGCTGGGAGGCTCCTGCAGTGCCAGGACAGGGAGCTGGGAGGTTCCTGTTGTGCCAGGACAGGGAACTGGGAGCCAGGATAAGGAGCTGAGAGGTTCCTGCTGTGCCAGGACAGGGAACTGGGAGATTCTGCTGTGCCAGGACAGGGAGCTGGGAGGTTCCTGCTGTGCCAGGACAGGGAACTGGGAGGTTCCTGAGGAGCTGGGAGGTTCCTGCAGTGCCAGGATAAGGAGCTGGGAGGTTCCTGCAGTGCCAGGACAGGGAGCTGGGAGGTTCCTGCAGTGCCAGGACAGGGAATTGGGAGGTTCCTGCAGTGCCAGGACAGGGAATTGGGAGGTTCCTGCAGTGCCAGGACAGGGAGCTGGGAGGTTCCTGCAGTGCCAGGACAGGGAATTGGGAGGTTCCTGCAGTGCCAGGACAGGGAGCTGGGAGGTTCCTGCTGTGCCAGGACAAGGACAGGGAGCTGGGAGGTTCCTGAGGAGCTGGGAGGTTCCTGCTCTGCCAGGACAGGGAGCTGGGAGCCAGGACAAGGAGCTGGGAGGTTCCTGCTGTGCCAGGACAAGGAGCTGGGAGGTACTTGCTGAGCCAGGACAAGGAGCTGGGGGCTTTTTGCTGCTGTTGAATCACCCCAGGCTCTGCTGGGGCTGTCCCTGTGGGTGAACATCCCATCACATCCCCTGTGCCAGTGCCCACCCTCACCCAGCACCACCCGTTTCCTCTCCCTGGATACAACCAGAGCCCAGCTGAGCCACATCCCCAGACCCGGCACATCCCGGGGGCTGCTGGGGGCCCTCCCTCCCCTCCACCACACAGGGATGCCCTTTGTCCTTCTTGGCGTGTGGGGGAACTCGGCAGCTCTTGGCTTCTCCCTTCTGTTTTGGAAATTCAAAACATTTGCAGGGCGGCCCACTCGCGCCCTGCCGCCACGGAGAGAGGCACTTGGCTGACTCCTCTGCTTTCCTTGGCCGCTGCTCCCTGCCGCTCACGCTCGGGGTGGGGGCTTTTCTCCACCTCCTCACCCCTCTTTTTTCTTTTTCTTTTTTTTTTTTCTTCCTTTTTTTCCCTCTTTTTTTCTTTTTTTTCCGCCCCTTTTCCTCCCTTTTTTCCTCCCTTTTTTCCTCCCTTTTTTCCTCCCTTTTTTCCTCCCTTTTTTCCTCCCTTTTTTCCTCCCTTTTTTCCCTTTCCCCCTTTTTTTTCCTTTTTCTTTCCTCCTTTTTTTTCTTTTTTTTCCCTTTTTTTGCCTCCCCCCCCTTTTTTCCTTTTTTCTCCTTTTTTCCCCCCTTTTTCCCCTCTCTTTTTTTTCCCCTCTTTTTTCTCCTTTTTTTTTCCCCCTTTTTTTCCCTCCCCCCCTTTTTTTTTCTTTTTTTCCCTTTTTTTCCCCCTTTTTAATTTTTTTTTTTTTCCCTCTCTACACTGCAAGCTTGGAACAAACCCCACCAACCTTCAGGAAAAACCACCGATGGGGCCAGGAAGCAAAGCCCAGGGCAAGCGTGGGTGCCCGCCGGCCCCTGGCACTGACCTTGCTCTCTGCTGGGAAGGGCGGCTGTGCCGGGTGGCCGGAGCAGCCCCGCGCTGCACCAGCACTAATGAGCTCTGCCTGAGCACAAGGATTAATTAGCTGGGAGAAAAAGGAGGGGGGAGCATCATTCTGCAGGGATTCTGGTGCCACCGGAGCCTGGCACGGCGCAGCAGCACCGGCGGCGTTTTTGGGATGCTCCGGGAGGAGATGTGGCTCTGCCTGGAGCAAATGTCATAAACCAGATAGACACAGGGAATCCCAATCCCAGTCAATCACCCTGCTCTCTATATTCCCTTTTTTTCCTCCCCAAAAAAAAAAGCATTGTAGGTTTTTTTTTAATCGCTGTTTCTGTGCTGTTGTCCCTGTGGGAATGGGAGCTGAGGGTGTGACATTAAATATGTCCTGTGGTATCTAAAATGACACTGCAGGGGACAGAGTGGCAGCTGGCTGGGAGCTGTGTGTGGGCAGGGCCTGGCTGCGTGTCACCCCAAAATCTCGGGGTCAGGGATGCTCAGGAGCTCTGTTGGGGACTGTCACCCCTAGAGGGGGGCCCCAAAGCTGGCTGGGGGCTTTTGGTGTCACATTTAGCTGGGTGGATTTTTGGAGGGGGTGTGGCTGTGTGCCTTGTCCTCAGTGTCCCCTGTCCCCTCTGGTGAAGCAGACACGGGGCAGAGGTGACACCAGGGAGACCCCGGGGAGACAAGCAGGGACACGGTGTTGAGGCCGGGAAGGTCGCGAGGACGCCGAGCTTGAACTTGAATTAGATGGTAATTGCGACGTGCCTAATTACAGGGAAAGAGCAAATCACTGCGGTGCTTCATAAAGTGTCTGACACGGAATAACGAGGATAATTAGCAATCAGACGGGAAGCTGCTGCCTCCCCGGCCCCCCAAAGCCCTGGGGAGCCCCCCCTGCTCCCCCTCCCCTCCACAGAGCATCTGCCCCTGCCTGGCCTGGCTTGTGCCCCCCAGCATGGGACATCAGCCCCCCAGTGCCCCCAGGGTGGGACATTGGCCCAGCAAAGCCACCCGAGGTGTGGTGAGGTGATGGTGGCCGTGTGCCCTGAGCAAGGGGGGTCTGATGGCTGTGCTGATGTCCCTCCCCATGTGTGTGTCCAAGTGTCTGTCCCTACACGGATCCGTGTCCAGGTGTCTGTCCCCATGTGGATCCGTGTCCAGGTGTCCGTCTCCACATCCGTGTCCAGGTGTCTGTCCCCACATGGATCCATGTCCAAGTGTCCATCCCCACATCTGTGTCCAAGTGTCTGTCTCCACGTGGATCTGTGTCCAGGTGTCTGTCCCTACACGGATCCGTGTCCAAGTGTCCATCCCCACATCCATGTCCAGGTGTCTGTCCCCACACAGATTCATGTCCAGGTGTCTGGCCCACATCCATGTCCAAGTGTCTATCCCCAAATGGATCTGTGTCCAGGTGTCTGTTCCCACACGGATTTGTGTCCGGGTGCCCATCCCTACATGGATCCAGGTGTCCGTCCCCACGCGGATCCATGTCCAAGTGTCCATCCCTACATCCGTGTCCAACTGTCTGTCCCCAGGCGGATCTGTGTCCAGGTGTCTGTCCCCACACGGATCCATGTCCAGGTGTCTGTCCCCACACAGACCCAACTGTCTGTCCCCATGCGGATCCATGTCCAAGTGTCTGTCCCCATGTGGATCCGTGTCCAGGTGTCCATCCCCACACGGGTCCAGGTGTCTGTCCCCACACGGTTCCGTGTCCAGGTGTCCGTCCCTGCACGGATCCATGTCCAAGTGTCTGTCCTGATGCAGATCCGTGTCCAGATGTCCACCCCCACATCCGTGTCCAACTGTCTGTCCCCACGTGGATCCATGTCCAAGTGTGCGTCCCTACATCCGTGTCCAAGTGTCCATCCCCACACGGATCTGTGTCCAGGTGTCCATCCCCACATCCATGTCCAGGTGTCTGTCCCAAAATGGATCCCTGCCCAAGTGTCTGTCCCCACACAGACCCGTGTCCAAGTGTCTGTCCCCACACGAATCCCTGCCCAAGTGTCTGTCCCCACACAGACCCGTGTCCAAGTGTCTGTCCCCACACGAATCCCTGCCCAAGTGTCTGTCCCTTCACAGATCCGTGTCCAGGTGTCCGTCCCCACACAGACCCGTGTCCAGGTGTCCGTCCCCACCGCCGTGTCCAGCTGTGCCGCGGGTGCCTGCTGCCAGCAATGCATTAATGCCGCCTGACGCTAGAGCGCACCAGAAGCATGTCGTGACATCCTCCCGGGGACACCGCGCCCTGCAGGGCCACCTGCCCCGGCCACCTGCCCGCAGCCACCCTGCCCTGACCCCGGAGGCACCCGCGGCCACCCCGCTGGGGACCCCGGCTGCCCTTGGTGGCCGCAGGGGGCTGGGACTGATGGTGCCTCATTGCCCTGGGAGGGAGTGGGAAGGGTGCAGAGTTGTGGCACCCCAAGATACGCCCCTGCCATCCCAGCTTGGCTGCTGTCACCCCTGGGGGACCGGGAGGAGGGCGAGGAGTGTCTGGCTCTCAATTAGCTGCACCTTTTAATGATGCTGTAGTTGGTTTAGGGATTTAGGGAATGTGTGTGTCCCCCCAGGGAGGCTGGGTTGTGCTGTGGGACTGATCCTAAACCTCCTGTTCCCCCATCCCAGCACCCAAAGGAATATCCCTGGGACATGGAGGGACCTCCCAGCCCCAAAATGCCCCTGGCTGAGGGGTGCCAGGCTGCTTTGGTGACCTCACTCCAACTCCTGCTTTCCCTGGAGCCACCTCCCTCCTGTCCCCCCACACCAGCAAGGCCCATCCCTCCTCCCCCTTTCCCAGCACCTTCTGGGAATCCCCCAGCACATCCCACCGTGATTTTTGGGCTGGTTTGCCGCTGGGTTTGCAGAGAGAGCTGAGCACGCCGGTGGGGATGATGCTCCTGATGTCCCTGAGTGCTGGGGCAGGGTGGAGGTCACGCTTCCTCCTCCTCCGTGCCTGTCTCCTTCCCGCCTCTCCTGCTGGCTTCTCCTTTTTTGTTTCCCCCTCTCGGAGCAGCTGTTCTCTAATAAGCTGTTAATGATGATACAGTAAGTAGGAGCGGAGAGTCCTGCGGGAGCTGCCACGATTTGTGTAATTGGCCTCAGAGGAGACAGAAGTATCTAATATTTACATGCCGGTATTAGTCCCCTGGGAGCCTGTCTGGGCTGCCACGGGAGGCAGCTCCCAGCCTCAACCTGTCTGCTCCGGGCTGATGGATCCTCGGATCTCCGATGGATGGGAATTGCCAGCTGGGAATGGGGGGGGAGCTCCCCTCCTCACCCCAAAAAAATAAAAGCTGGGAATGGCTGAGCATCCCCACAGCTCAGCTCGGTTTGTGGGAGCAACAGGGTTGGGCTGAGCTTCCAGAGGGGGATGCTGAGGTTTGGGGAGCCCCGTGCTGGGCTGGGGTGGAGGGTCCCAGAGTCCCATCCCAGCTGGGGATGTCCCACAGTGACTTTTCCAGGGTTTTAACCTGGCTCCTGAGGCACAAACACGTTCCTGAGCTGGAGCAAGAAGTGGCAGTAGAGAGGGGTGCTGCCCATGTGGTCACCAAGCACCCCCTGCCCTGTGCCAGAGGCTGGGGTGGCTCCCTGGGAGCTGTGCTGGAACTCCTGGAAGGGCAGGTTTGGAAAACCGGGAGCACCGAGCTCCCAGTGAGCCGTGGGGCTGGGCAGGGACCGCTGAAACTGCCCCTGGGGATCCTGCCTGCAGCCACGGGGCCGGAATGCCGGGGGAAACTGAGGCACAGCCAGGGAAACTGAGGCATAGCTGGGCAGGGACCACTGAAATTGCCCCTGGTGATCCTGCCTGCAGCCATGGGGCTGGAATGCCGGGAGAAACTGAGGCACAGCTGGGCAGGGACCACTGAAACTGCCCCTGGTGATCCTGCCTGCAGCCACAGGGCCATAATGCCGGGGGAAACTGAGGCACAGCTGGGGAAACTGAGGCACAGTCGGGCAGGGACTGCTGGAACTGCCCCTGGGGATCCTGCCTGCAGCCACGGGGCCATAATGCCGGGGGAAACTGAGGCACAGCTGGGGAAACTGAGGCACGAAGGGCTGAGGAGCAGCCTGCCCTGCCCTCCCTGCTGCCAGCCCTCACCTGTGCTGGAGCGTGGACATGGTGCCACCAGGGCTGTCCCGCTTCCCTGGTGTCCCCAGGGCTCTGGGGTTGTCCCCTGCTCCTGGGGGTCAGTCTCTGGCCAGGATTCCCTCAGCTGAGCTGTTTTGGGGTGCTGGGGCTGTGCTCACTGCAGTGCTCACGTTCCTGCACCCCCAAACCTACAGAGGGGAGGACAGGGACACCAATGGGGACAGCAATGCTGAGCAGTGGGTACATCCCAATTCCCTGCCTGGGGTGGAAGTTGAGGGGTTCCAGTGCCTCCCAACCCATCTCCCATTGCACTCTGGTGTGCTGGAGGGACCCCCAGCCCTGCGGGATTGCATCCCCAACCTTTTCCACCCAGATTCCCCCTCTCCCATTGCCCTGGCAACCCCCAAAGGCTCAGTGCCTCCTGCAGGGGAATGTCTCACCCTCCAGGGGGGCTGAGAGGGCTCTGGGGGGCTGATGTGGGTGACCAGGGGGTTATTTTGTGGGGTGGCAGGCCGGGCAAAGCTGTTCACCCTGCAGAATCAAAGGTGCAGTGTTTTCCTGGTGTTTTCCCAGTGTTTTCCCGGTGTTTTCCAAAAGGCCAGCGGGGCAGCTTTGCTTTGGAGGTGGCTTCATCCTGCCCAGTGTGACTGGGCTGGGAGCCACCAGGGCCTGGCAGCCGGGGCTGTGTGGGGTCTGTGTGGGGTGGAGGTCGCTGAGCCCCGGTGAGCTCGTGGCAGGGCGGGAGGCTGGAGGCTGCACTCCTGTGGTTCCACGCTGGTGTCCAGGGGTCAGCAGAGCTGTTGGCTTCTGTTCTTCCCTCCCTGCCTCCTTCCCTCATCCCTCCCGCCCTCCTGCCATCCCTCCATCCTGCCCTCTGTCCCTCCTTCCATCCTTTTTTTTTTTCGCTTGTCCTCCCTGCTCAGGACGTTCCGGCCCTCTCTGTCCCTGGCTCCCTGCCAGCCCTTTCCCACACTCCCTAATCCCGGCTCCAGCCCTGCCTGCTGATGCCTTGGGAGCAGCTGCTTCCATCTCCCCAGAGCCAGGGCAGCGGGACCTGGTCCTTGACCTCCCCGGGAATCTGGGGGGGGGGTGGCAGGTTTGGCGTGGGGACAGCAGGGGTGTCCCCAAGTCCCCTGCTGTGTCAGCCACGCCTTGTCCAGGATGGATTTATGATGGCAAGGGGTGCAGTGGGGAGCAGGGCAGCACCCCTGGGTGCTCACAGGCCCTCCTGGGGTGGAGGGGGGCGTTCACAGCCCCTCACACCCCTGTTCTGTCAGCGTTTGGGGGGGGAGATCCCCCCCACCTCCTTCCCTCCCTCCTGCCTGATCTGTTCAATCTGCTAAGCAGGGGAATAGTGCAGCCACCATCTGTGAGCCTGCCAATAATGGGATTAACTCCTTCCCCTGGCCGGGCCCAGCCTGACGCTCTTTCTGGCACCCCCTTGCCGGGCTGTCCCCTCCTCCCGCCCGCCGGGGGCAGCCAGCCCGGCCGGACATGCCGGTGCTGATGTCGCTGATGTCCCTGGGCTGCCTGGGGACAGCCCCAATTCGCCCCCACGCCGAGCTGAGCCACCAGCATGGACTCACTCCTCCTGCCTCAGTTCCCCTTGCTTTCCTCTGCCTCAGTTTCCCCCTCTCCTACCTCAGTGTCCCTCTCCTACCTCGGTGTCCCCCCTCCTGCCCGTTCCCCCTTTTCTGCCTCACTATCCCCCACTCTGCCTCAGTTTCCCCTCCTGCCTGGCCGGGTGGATTTGAGCCATTCCAAAGGGCTCTGTGCTGCTGCGGCAGGGCAGGAATCACCTTCCTTGCCTGGGAGTGGGAACAGGGGCGGGGGGAAGGCACTGAGCTGTGCCTGAATCCCGGCGTGTTTGTTTGGGGGTCCCGGTTTTGGAGGCAGAGGAATGCAGGACGTGAGCCCAGCCTCCTGGGGAGGGATGCAGGGATGCAAGGATGGAGGGATGCAGGATGTGAGCCCACCCTCCCGGAGAGGGATGCAGGGATGCAAGGATGCAGGATTCGAGCCCACCCCCCCGGGGAGGGATGCAGGGATGCAGGATAAGAGCCCAAATTCCCCCCCCCCCCCCGCCCGCCCCGGGATGGGGCAGAGGCGACACCGCACGTGGGGCGATTCAAGGGAGACCCCCACCCCCCCAGCCCTGCAGCTTCAAGCCCTTTTTTTTTTTTGCCGGGGGCGGGATGCCCTCGCTAATCCTCTTAGGCTGCGCCCCGGAGCAGCTGGCGAGGCTGGCCCGGCCGCTGCCCATCCTCCCTCCCAACAGGTGCCCCCCGGCCCCCTCCCCGCCGGGGCTGGGCGGGGGGCTCGGGGCTCCCCGCAGCAGGCAGCCCCCCCCCCTCCCCTTTTCCCCTTCCCCCGGGGCCGGCCCGGGAGCGCTCATTAATTATCTAATCTTCCCTTTATGTTTAATTTACAGCCCCGCGCGGCTCTGGCCATATGCTGCTTTTGTTGTGTCTGGCTCTTTGTTGTGGCAGGCAGCGGGGGCTGGCGAGACCCCCCCCCCCCCCAACCCTCCCCAATCCTTTGATCCCCCCCTCCCCTCTCAGCGCCACCCTCCAGCCACCCCCGCGGCACGGTGGCGAGCCCCGCCGAGGGGGTAAGTGCCTTTTTCTCGGTTATTAATTTCCCTGACCCCCCCCGCCGCCCCAGCTCAGCTCAGCACAGCCCCCCCAGCAGTGCGTGTGTGTGTGTGTGTGTGTTTTGTGTGTGTCCCCCGCCTCTCGCCGCCGGCTCGGGATGTGATCGCGCGTGTGCGTGTGCGCGGCGCTGCCTCCTCCCGCTGCCGCCGCCGCCGCCGGGGTCACCGCGCCGCCCGCACCGCGCCCCGCACCGCGCCCCTCAGGTACGTGCAGGGCAGGCAGCTGCCGGTGCCCTCCCCTCGGACTGTCCCCCCCGCCCCCGCCTTACCTGGATCCCCCATACACACCCTGGTTGTACCCCCCATCCCATCCCATCCCATCCCATCCCATCCCATCCCATCCCATCCCATCCCATCCCATCCCATCCCTGTACCCCCTACCCCCGGTCTGCACCTCCCTCATCTCTGCCTGTACCCCCCCTCACACCTGTACCCCTTCATGCCCATCCTAAATTCCCCCACCCCTCTGTGCCCCCCTGTGCACTGCCTGTACCCCCCCACCTGCCTGTACCCCCCCCGTACCCCCAAACCCTGCCTGCACCCTCTCCCTGTCCCCCCCTCCCACCCCCTGCCCAGCCCTGAGCTGGGCACCCCACCAGCATCGTTGGGGGGATAAACCCTGCACTCCCCCTGACTTGTTGAGTGCCCCCCCAAAATTTTTCTGGGTGTGTTTGGGTGTGGGGGGACCCCTTGTCCCCCAGACCTGTGGTGGGTGCTTTTGGAGAGGCTTTGTGGAACTTGCTGCAAACTTTGTGTGGTGCTGCCAGGTGCCTCCTGCACTTCCCGTTTTTTTCTATGTGTTTTTTTTGGTTTTTTTTTTTAGAGTAGTAAAATGTTTTTTCTGCACCCCAGCAGGCCTGTACACAGCTCTGATGGGGTGTATGGGGGGGAACCCCAATCTGGGGGCTGCACCCACCCTTGAGGGGTTCAGGTGTGGCTCCTGGGGGGCAGCAGGCAGAGGTTTGGGGGCACTTGGCCACTGGCAGCACGAGGGTGATGGGAGCACCCCCTGGTGCTCTCCTGGGGTGCTGAGCTGGGATTTGTCCCCTCAATGAGAGATGCTGGTGGCCTTTGGGGTGGCCCCACCGGGGGGGCTTTGCAGGGGATGCCCAAACCCTCACCCAGAGCTCGGGGAGGCGCACAGGGGGCTGTGCTCGTGCTGTCCGTCCGTCTGTCCGCTCCCTGCCAGCCCGGGGTGAGGAGGGCGGCTGCCCGCGCCCTGGCAGGGTGGGTGCCAAGCCTCCAGCCTGCCTTGGCGGGAGGATCCGTGTGCCGGGCCAAGAGCCGGGCTCGGAGCGCCCCGGCAGCGCTGTAAGGTCACCGCGACCGCCGGCCAGGTGGCCCTGCCAGGCTGTGCTGGCTCCTGCGTGCCAGCAGCCACGAGGGGGTGGCAGGAGCCGGGCCTGGGGTCACCGAGCCGCTCGCCAGGTGAACAAATCTCCTTTCATGGGCACAGGAGAGCGCTGGCTCTGCAGGCATCCTGCTGCCGGGCATTCCGGGGGCTCTGTTGGACAAGGGATGCCTTGTCCCCAAGGGGATGCAGTGGCCTGGGGAGGCCAAGGTGGGATGTGGCAACAGGGGACAGTGCCAGCTGCTGGCGTGGGTGGTGACATGGGGGTGGCACTGAGTGACCAGGGCACCTGTCCTGGCAGCAGAGAGGGAATGGAGTGGACACCACCAGCACTCCTCGTGCTTGCATGTGGGGCTGGCTGTCCCCATGCAGCCCCATGTGCCATCAGGGTCACTGGACTGGCCCTTTTTGGTGTTGTTTTCTGCCCACCAGGTGTGGGGAGCTGAGGAGGGGTCATGCCACCGTGCCAGATGGCCAGTGCTGCCATCTGGCCATGCTTCTCCCCATACAAAGTCCCGGCCCCACACCATGGATCCATTCCCAAATAACAGCTCTGTGTCATGGCCCAGTTCGCTCTGCATGCCACAAGGAGCCACAACACGAGGCTGGGGTCCCCCCAGGACATCCCACCCCCTGTACCCCACCACCCCTGCCAGCTGGGGAAACTGAGGCAGTGGGGCAGGAGGCGGCTTGCCCGAGGGACGCAGTGCCAGGGCTGAGGAGAGCAAACAGGATTCTTGGCACGGGCCGGCGGTGCCGCGCTCTGCCTGCAGGCCAGGGCTGCTCTTTGCTGCTGCTCTGCACCCCAGCTCTGCCTCCTTGGGGGCTGTGCCTCTGTCCCCACAAGTGACACCCCCTCTCCTCGGCGCTGTGAACGGGGCAGTTGTTCCCCCCGGTGCCCGGCGCTGTGTGTGGCGGGGCTGGCACCGAGAGCGGCTTGGCCTTGGCCCGCTGCCGTGCCCTTTTCCAGAGGCAGCTGCCTGTGGGCATGGCTTGGCAGCTCTCCCTCCCGCGGGCTCGGCGGGGGCAGGACCCTGCTCCTCCCCTGGGCTGCCGGGTCACCTCCGGGCAGGCTTTGCAACACTCGGGGCCACCACTGTCGTGAGTTTGCAGTTCTCAGCTCAGCCGCGGCTTTTTCTCCCGGGTTTCTGTGCCAGCTTGTCATGATCCAAAAAGGAATCGTGATAGGTTCGTGTGATCTTAGACTGCAAAAAGTACTCAAGGGGACAAATATTTAATTACACACACAAATGCAGCTTTATCGATGCCAAGGACACTTGCGACAGAGGGAATGAGAAAGGAAACAGCTCCAGCCCTAAAGCAGAGGAGGGGATGAGCAAGGAGCCGGTTCTCCCCACCGTGCCAAAAAGTCCCTCTGGAGAGGCGTCACCCCTTGCAGAAGCGATGTGTCAGCTCTGAAAGCCCCTGATTTTCCACCCTTGGAGCTGTGTGCGGTTCTGCCCCCGCTTCCTGGGCACACGGGAGCCCTGGGGGCGCTGACATTCCCCGATCCACGCTCGGTTCCGTGCGTCCCTCCCCTCCCAGCTCGCTTGCCAGCTAATGGCGCGGCTTATTCCTATGGCTTTTTAAGTGCTTAATGGCGCGCGGGGCTAATGATGCAGCTCCCTCTGTTCCTGCCGCCTGGATGGATGGATGGATGGATGGATGGATGGATGGATGGATGGTGTCGGATGGCGCTGCCCCAACCTCCAGGAACGGGGACAGGGACGAGGAGGGGCCCAGCTGGTGCCCCGTGGAGCTGGGGTTGGGAGCGGGCGGCCGCCTGGCCTCTCCTCCCTCCCCTGCGCGGCTGCTCGGAGCAGTAATGTCACCATAAACGATATTTATCACGAGGTGATAAAAATCTATTTCCAGCGACCTCTTGGAAATGGCCCTCGTAAAACCAGGCAGCAGACGGAGGCAGGAGGCAGACAGCGAGCGGGGAGGGGGCACGGGCAGGGAAATGGCTGTAATCAGCCACGGAGCAGAGGCTGGATCTGCCGGGGAGCCGGCCCTGCCATTCCCGACCCCGGGAAATTGATGGCAGCCGGCAAGGCCAGAGGGCTGCCCGGGCACAGCTGGGTGGATGCCGGGGCAGCCCAGGGCTTGAGCATCCTGGGATGCAGCATCCAGGCTGTGAAGGGGGGGCCAGAGGGATTTTTGTCTTTTTCTGTCCATCCTGGGGCGTTCCCAAAGTGACACCTGAGGGATGCAGGGCTGGAGATGGTCCTGGAGCAGCAGGCTGGGATGGAATGATGGGCTGCCAGCTTTCCTCCGGTGCTCCCAGCCATAGGGATGGCTCCCTGCACTGTCAGGCACTGCTGGGTCACCCCAGTGCACCCCATAATCCCTCCTGGGGGTCACCATCAGGCCCAGAGCCCCCCCCCCAGCTCCATCCCTTCAGTGCCGATGTCCAGGTGCTGATTCAGCATCCCAACACTAATTACTGAGCCCACAGTGGAGCCTGGCTGTAAATTCTCCATCAGGAGTGGGCTGGCTGGTGGAAAACCTCCCTGGCTCCTTTCCCTGCTGACCTGAGCAGGGACTTGTGATTCCTTGGGGTGCTGAGTTGGCAGGAGGGGTCTCATCCTGCCCCTCCCAGCTTTGGGGTTCGCTGCCCCCCAGGAATCTCCCTCCCCTCAGAGGTCATTCCTGGCTGTGCGATGCTCAGCCCAGCTTTGTCCCCACTAGCACCAGGGACAGCCTGGGTGACCCCATGACCCCGCTGCACCCCTGGTCTGGGCATTCCTGGGGGCTTCCCCAGGCTGGGGGGACAGAGGACACCTGGGCCACATTTTTGGGGCTGGGGAAGGTGGGATTTGCTCCTTAAAATGGGGACAGTGCAGGACCCCCCCTTGTTGTCCCCTGGGGGAGGAGATTGTGAGGGAAAACAGCTCCCAGCTGCAGGGTCTAATCTGCTGCTCTGATGAAGAGACATTAATCACTTAAAGTAATTAACCAGGTGGGGCATTGGCTGGACCCCCCCCATGTGCCTGGGTGTCCCCTGCCTGGGGTGGCTGCCTCAGGGGGGGACACGGGTGAGGTGGGGGCAGGCTGGGCAGCTCCCAGCCGTGAGGAGCTGTGCCAGGAGGGGACAGCAAGGACGATGGGGACATCCAGGAGGATGGGAACATCATGTGCAGAGCCTGTGATCCCCGTGGAGGGACGCGGTGCCGCTCAGGGACTCGATGCCACCACGAGGCTCTGTGCCCACCTGGCCCGGGGCGCGCGGTGACACGGCGGGGTGTGTGTGGCAGGTATTATCCTGCATTAAAGTTTCCCCTTGCAGATGGTTCACATTTAATCCGCGGCTTAAAGCAGCGCCGGACCTGGCGGTAAGTCCGTCTTTAGATGGCAGGCGGGAGCCGGGAACGGGCGCTAAGCTGCCCGCGGGATGGAGAAGGGGGACACGGCGGATTGAGGGACACGGATTGAGGCTTTAATGCCACCGTGCCGCGAGCTGATCGCCCAGCCCGAGCGTGGGATTGCTGTGACATGTCCCCCCCAAAAGGGATGGGGACCCCCAGATGTGCTGCTCCTCCCTGCCTCAGTTTATCCCCCCTGAGCACGCCGGGATTGGCACGTGTGGGAATGTCCCGAAAACATGAGCCGCTGTGGGGTGGGTGGGGTTTTCCGGAGTGAAAAGCCCCTTGTGGTTCCCATGGCAGGTATTTAGGGTGGCGGGGAGGGGACAGCGATCACAGACTGCCCGGCAGCTCTGGAGCTGGAGGTGGGTGAGCTGTGCTGGGTTGTGGTGTCCTGGAGATGGGGATGGGGAGCAGGGGAAGGGGCTGAGCCATGTCCTGTGGGATCTCAGCAGGATTTGGGTGGCAGACACCAAGCTGCATCCCTCCCATCTCAGCTTTGGGCCCTGTGGTCTCAGGGTGTGGTGACAGAGGGAGGTGGGAGCTGCAGGGACATCTGAGGCCAGGTTGTGACTGCCCCAGGCAGGGCAGTTTGTCCCGGCGTGGAACGGCAGCACTGCAGCTGGTAACTCTGGAGTCTAACGATGACAGCGAAGGCTCTGTGCTGCACAACCTTGAGGAAATCCTTGCGGCTTTGAAAAGGCTGATTGTTCCCTGCAGGGCCGGGAGCAGGAGTGGCAGTGCTGCTGCCAGCCCTGCTGTCCATGCACGGGTGGGATGCTCACATCCTCCTCTGCCTCAGTTTCCCTGCCTCGAAAGGAGGCTGAAGGGAACATTCCCTGAGAAAAACGAGCTAGAAATGTGTGTCCCCATGATGGGACAGGGACCGAGCAGGAGTCCCATCCTGCCCAGCCAGCCTGGTGCTGGGGTGATGGAAGGATGAGCATGGAGGGAATTTTGTGTGGACGTGGGGCGTTGTGGAACACAGCACTGCCCGGGCATGGGGTGGAGGTGCTGACATCCCCACCAGCCACGGCTCTTCCCACCACCCGGAGAAACTGAGGCACGGGAGGTGACACGGCGTGGCCGGTGCTGCCGGAGCAGCCGCAGATCCCCACGCCCAGAGCCCCGGAGGAGCTGGAGGAAAAGCCGGGAGCGGGCGGCAGCGTGCCCCCCGCCTCCCCCTCCATCACCTCCCTGTTCGCCGGCGAACAAATGTCTGTTCTTGCAAAAAAAAGAAGTGACAGGGGTCGGCGCAGCGCTTTCCACATGACCTGCCCGGGAACAGAGGACGTCTTTGTTAATCCAGCGAGCTGTCAGTTCAGCCTCTTCACAAAAGGCATAAACCACTTATTGCTGCTCTCACCCCTGACCCCGGATCCGCCTGCGCGCCCTCCATTGTGCCGTCTCGAGGAAGCTGGCAAACAATTTCGGCTCCGGCTCTCCCCCCTCCCCGTCCCCGCCGGCGGCTGCACGCGGGGGCCGCCGCTTGCCCCGCCGGCGTGGGGAGCCGCTGCGGGGGACCCCCCTACACACACACACACACACACACACATATACACACACAGCACCTCCCCCGGCCGCATCTGCGCGCCCGCCGCCTCGCCTGGCAGCTGCTGCGAGGGGATGGGGGCTGCCACAAAGGGAGCACCTCCCTCCTTCCCTCCAGCCGTGCCTCCCTTCCCGAGGTTGCCGGAGCAGCTGGCCGGAGCGCACAGGTTTCGGAGAGGGGGTGCTGGGTGCTGCACCCCGTGGCGCCCTGGGCCGAAACCCTTTAATGAGAGGGGACAAAAGCTCCTTAGGGTCCCTGGCTGGGACGGGCTGGGACGGCGGCTTTAGCCAAAGCCGCTTATGGCCGGGCACAAAGCCGCCGGGAACAGCCCAGCTCCGCGGGGCTGGCGTGGATATGGGGTGATGTTTGTGCCCCGCCAGCCTCAGGGTGCCCGGGGGGTCACACGGGGTGACAGCCGGGGCAAGGGGGGCTGAGCACGTGCCGCTCACCCTGTCCCCTTGCGCCCAGCACCCGGACCCCGCGGCGGGGCCGGTGTGTGCTGGAGCAATTAGATGCAGTCACTTTGGGGCTATATATAACCCAAATTGCTGCCTGCAGCTCGTTAGCTGCTGTCAGAGCCGCTGCGGCCGCGGCGCTGAGGTGGTGTCGCCCGGGGGGGGGGTGGTGGCGGGGGGGGGAGCTGGAGAGCGACGCAGGGACCTGCTGGTCCCCAGGGATGGGGCACAGGGGGGCTGGGGTCGTGCTGGTCACAGGGTCAGACCCTTGCAGGAGATGGGGTGCTGGGGGGACGTGCTTCACCCCATGTGTTGCACCAGCTTCTCCTCAGTGCGGTGCAGGGTGGCTGCAGTGACACACGGGGGTCACAGCCAGGCCTGTCCCCCTGCCCGCCATTCCCAGGGCTTGTGGCCAGCCTGTGTGAGTGTTCTGGGGCATGGGAGGCCACTGGTGCATCCCTTGCCCTTGGCAGTAGCGTTCCCAGCCTCGTCCGCCCTTGTGGCATCCAGCCTGACCACAGTCTCCATCCCCTCCCATCCGTGCCAGCTCCCGCCTGGGCTCTCCGGCACGTCGCTGCTCTGCCGGCGCACACCGGCCCCGCGCGGCACCTCGGGCTGTCTGGGGGCAGCTGCGAGATGAGTGCGAACATATTGTGTGGGCTCCTGGAGCAGGCGTCACGGTGTCGCTGCTGGAGAGCGAGCGGGAACCGCAGCCCCGCCGTGACAAACGGCTCCGGCACAGCCGCAGCCGTGCCCACGCGGGCGCCGCGGCGCAGCCGGCACCGCCGCTGCACCGGGACACGGGGCGGGGATCCGGGTGGGCAGCGATGCTCACCCTCGGTGCATGCTGTCACCTGCCAGCACTGTGACACATCCCTCCAGCTGTATGAATTTCCTGGGGGGGCCACATCCCCGTCTTGGGAAGGGTTAACGGCGCTGTTGTCTCAGTCTGGAGCCTTTTGTTTCTTTCTCTCTTTTTTTTTTTCTCCCCCCTTCCCCTCTTTAATGAGGAGTTAGCACAGCTGTAATTGTAGGTTCCAACTTTCTGCCAGCAAACACGGCTGAGAAACTTTAAATACAGTGGAGATGCATGGACCCAGCCACCACCCCTCCCGTGGGCACCCATCAGGGCCGAGCCATGCCCCCAGCAGAGACCCCAGCTCCCTAGGGACACCCCAGCCTGCTCCTGTGGGAAAACCCTCTGTTTTCAGACTGCTGGGACAAGGATGAGAAGGGCAGAGGCTTCCTGGAGGGAAGAGCAGCTGGAACCGTCTGGGGGAACACACGGCAGGGGCTGTGCTTTGATAAAGCCCCAGCAGGAGCCGGGGGGCTTGAGGGCCTCAGCGACAAAGGGAACTGGGGGGAGCCTGCTCCTGCAGCCCTCAACACTCCAAAAACACCTTTTATCCTGAGCGCCGCCTCCCAGGCCTGGGGGGAGCCAGGGCACAGCGAGGGTTTGTGTGCCCCAGGCCTCTGCAGCTCTCTGCATCCCCTGTGAAGTGCAGGATGTGGCTCCTCTATGCTGGGCATCCTCCTCACCTCATCCCTCGCTCACTTCCAGGAGCTGGCACCGAAACTGTGCCAAACCCCATTGCCGGTACAGCTGCGCCGGTGCTTGCCGGGCTCCGTGCCCGCCGCCTTGCCAGGGTGATGCCAGCCAAGAGGCAAAGATTGCATCCACCCCCGGTGCCCCGGCTGCTGGCAGCGCGGGGATTTTCCGGGCTGCTGCCACCCGGGAGGGCGGAGGTTGCGGTGCTGCAGCGGGGGCTTTGCCGTGCCCGCGGCATTCCCGTGGGCGGCGTTTCCGTGGGCGGCATCGGCGCGGTGCACGCCACAGCCTGTCCCGGCGGCAGGCGAGGCGCAGGGGAGGCGGGATGGGGAAGCCACGTTTTTGGGTGTCCCCAAGGCACAGGAAGTGTGCTGGCATGGCCTGCTGCCCTCTCTGCTTTCCCACTGCCACCACTGCCACCCCAAAGCTGGGGACAGAGCTGGGAGCTGAGGCAGGTGTTTAGCGCAGTGATGGGAGCAGAAGGAATGTGGCCTTGGCGGGGAGGGACACACTGGGGACAGTGGGAACACTGGGCATGGGGACACTGTCCCCTGCCCTTGGTGCTGTTGTGTCTGTGGACTGCCACGCTGCCTCCCCTGGGCACCATGTGGTGGTGACACGGCTGATGTGGGGTCTTTGTACCTGCCTCTGTCCCTGGAGGCCACCAGCTCTGTTTTGACCCCACTCAAGCTCTCCACGTCCTTCATACCAAGAACCTGCTGGGGTAGATGGGGACAGATGCCACCCAGGAGGGGTTTGAGGAGTGTCATGCCATGGGGCCATCCCTGCCAGGCTCTGGTTGGAGCCTTTTCCCCGTGGTTTTGTCACACATGGCTGGCCTGTGTGCCAGCTCCGTTCTTCCTGTGTTAATAGCATCACATAACGATGTCACATTGCTGTCACCTCACTGCACACCTACCCCTGACCTGGATGTGCCTGAGGCTGTGCCCTGTGTCCCTGATCCCTGTTGTGGATGTCCTGGGAGCTGTTTTAGGCTTGTCCATGTCACCAGCAGGCTGGCCTCAGCTCAGCACCATTAAGCAGGCACAGATCCTGCTTCCCTCTCTCCATCCCTGGAAAAATGTGGGATAAACATCTCCCAGAGCCAGGAGGAGTTGAGCTTCATCACAGTGGGACATGGGGGACCTGCCAGCTCTCCCCTCAAATTTCAGCACTTGGTGGCAGAGCACCCTTCTCTCCCAGTCTCTTCCCAATCACCTCGGGGTGCTGCTTAGCAAATTAGCACCCAGATCAACCTGCTCACCTCTAATTGGGGCTGAGTCTTTGAGGACGTGTCTGGGGAGGAAGGCCCCCGCTCCGAGGGGCTGCCGCCATGCTTTATCTGGGTGGACAGATCCCTCCTAATTGAGCAGATACTCCGTGTTCGCAAACAGATGGCTCCTTTGCATCAATTATTCCTTATCTGTGTAACCGGGGATGATTTGCTGACAGATAGCGCAGGGTGAAGTTAAAGCAAGGAGGCGGCCGGTGCTCCGTGTGGAGCCTGGGGGTCCCAGGGGACACGGGTGGTGAGGGGGGGGTGGGATCCCGGCTGCCCTTGGGCAGGTGGGACCCGTCTCTGCTGCCTTTGCATCTCAGCATCCTTGGCAGGAAAATAAAGAGGGTGGGGGTTGCTGGTGCTGTGGGGCTGATGGGTGGGTTTGGAGGTGGGGGGCTCCCTGGGGAGCAGGAGGGTGCCAGCCTTGGCCCAGCTGTCAAAATCCACTTTCCCCACCAAGACCCTGGTCTGGCATTTCCCAGCTATGTCTTGCCCAATGCTGCTGTGACACATGAGTGATTAATGCTAATTAATGATCAGTTGCTCCAGGTATCAAAGTGTGCCCCAGCCTTTTCCCGTGCCCACAGGTAGGGGATTGCTGCCTGTGGCATTGTCCTGGGAGGAGGAGCGGTGGCACGGCCTCCCCCCTGAGACATCCCTGCCACCTCCAGGGATCCCACACCAAGCTGTCAGGGATGGGGGCTGATCCCTGGGCCTGCCCCTGCCCGCTGTGAAAGTCACCTTCTGTTAATCACTGGGAAAGAGAAGAGCATCCCGCCATCACCGGGGCAGCCGGTGGCACCCCGCCAGTTGGAGCTGGGACGTGGTGGCACTCGAGGACTCACGGGATGTGCCAAGTGCTCGCGGTTGTGCGGCGCTGCCATATGGATTCCATAAATTAAACCTTTCCAGGAAGCGAACGGTAAATTTATATGTCCGCTCGTGTGCGTGGCTCATTGAGTCTAAGGGGTTCCCAGCAAAGCATCCACCGACCATCCATCTCCATGGATGTAATCCCAAGAAAATGGATGTCACCTGTGGCAGGGGGAGGTCACCTGCATCCCACCATACCCGGGGTGGGAGCAGCATCCTGTGAACCTGCGTTGTCCGTGTGTCTTTCCCAGGGTGGCACAACAGCACTGGGATGAGCGTGGTGTCGCTGGTTGTTGCTTTATTAAAGCTAAACAGGAGCGGTGACAGCCCAGGCTGTGTGCCCGGGCAGGAGGGTGACAGCTACAACAAACCCCGGGCCCACAGCAGAGGAGGGGGACTGTCCCCAAACAAGGCACAGCGGGAATGCCATCCCCATCCCAGCAGCACGTTTCCCTCGCCTGCCTGGCAGGGAAGGCGCTGGGGGGGTTGTTGATCTCGAGTAAACACTGCCCGGTTGAGTAATCGGGAGCTGCCTAACCGGCCAGCTGCCGCTGGCGGGCGAGGGGACGCCGCTTTGATTCATGTCCTCACCCCCCCTGCAGCCTTTCTTGTCTGGCTGTGCTGGGAGCCATCGGCCGGATCCAGCTGTAGCCCCGTGGCGTGGGCTGGCGTGCGGCTCCTGCGCTGGCCACGTGCACCGGCCGGCAGGAAAACAAAAGCATCTTGTGTCTGTGCGCCCCAAACCCCCCCGTGCCCCCCAACCCGTGCTGGGAGAGGCAACGGCGCTGAGTCTCTGTCCTGCTTCTCTTCCAGGCGTCCTCTTCATCCCTGGAGACAGCCGCCACCAAGCCTGCGGCCGGTGAGTCCCGGCACCGCGTGGCCAGCGCTGGGGAGAGCCCAGGAACCGGCAGCACCGTCCCGGACATCGGCCAGCGGACGCCTTTGGATGCGGAGGGTGCGGACGCTGGAGCCACAAGTAGGTGATGAGGGGGGATAGCGGAGGGTACAAGGCTGCCATTCCCAAGGGATGTCCCCTGTGCCATTGTGGGGTGACCATCAGATGTGCTGCTTGGGATTCCCGCTGAAGGTTCATGCCCAGCGGTTTGGGGTTGGGATCCAACACCCGCAGCCCCGCTGGGAAGGTGACCCCAACAGCCCCACCATCCCCGGGGCTGTGAGTCAGGCCGTGGGCGCCAGGGAGAGCCGCGGTGTTGGGCTGGCTGTGCTGGGGAGCCGGGGGGGCCCCCGGGGCTGGGATGGACCGCGGCTCCAGGGACTCGGCCGCCCCGTCCGTCAGGAGCAGCAGCATTTTTAGGAGAGGCATCATGCGTACTTCCCGCCTGCCGCCTCCCTGGCCCAGCTTGTTTGCCAGCCCTTCCCGGCGGGCGCGCCGGGCCGTGTTGTGCTGGGCCATGCCAGGCTCCTTTGATCCGGTAACAACCGCCAATGCCGGTTCCTGGCGTTGGGCTGGGGAAGAGTCAGGAACCGCAAGGTGCAGCGGGCAGGAAGCTGGGGCAGGCAGGGACAGCCTGCAGGGCCAGGAGGCTGCTTGGTGGTGGATTTGTGACCCTTCACATTCCCTAAGAAAGATCCTTCTCAGGAATGCAGTGGCCCGTGTCACCCATCATGTCACCCATCGATCAGCCCCACAGGGATTTGGCTGTGGTTTGGGGACCCCGCAAGGCGCTGTGTCCCTCGGGGTGAGGGGGGGCTGGGATGCATTTACAAGCTGCTCACAGCCCAGCCAGCAGTGGCGTGGAGGCAAGCTGGGAGCCGTGGCCTGGAACGGGCCTGCTGGAGTCAGCCCGGGATTTATTACCCTGCCAGTGGCTGCCGGGCAAAGGTGACAGTGACTAATGGCTTGTTACACGCCTGCCACATCTCATCTGCGCGCCGCGTCCGGCTGCTGCGCTCCCAGCCCTGCTGTGCAGGCAGCCTGTGCCGCGTCCCTTCCTGGGGGGGGACACAGGGGTGACCCCCCCTTTGCCCCTGCGGGGACCTCGGCCAAACAGGGTGACAACAACAGTTGGACAGCTTGGCATGGGATTTACCCCTGTGCTGAGCGTGGAGACCCACACTGTGAGTGTTCCCTGTGGCCAGGCTGGCATCTGTGGCAGCACCTCTGTATCTTAGGGGTGGTGACACATCCTGGGGTGTCCTGCTGAGCCTCTTGTGACACACGGGACTTCCCAGTGCACAAAACCCCTTTGTGGTTGCCAAACCACGAGCCACTGCTCTGCCAGCACGGTGTCAATCCCATGCCAGGGTGGCTGGGCTGGGATGCCGAGGGGATCCTGCCTGCGTGTCCGGATGGATGCTGACGGAACCACAAATGCATTCACCAGGAAAATTAAAAAATTAACAGGCATTGGCTCGCTCTAGATTAGTAAAGGCAGGAGATAAAAGCGGCTCTTTATACCTTGTGAGAATTGCTGATAAGGGCATTTGTTCCTCTGTATTCTTTAAAAAGAATGCAATAAAAATTTAAAATAGAACGGGAAAAGGGAATTGTGGGGGGGGAAAGCACGAGGAGGACTGGGGGGGTGGCGGGCAGCAGCAGCACCGCGGCAGCACCGGCGTGGTGGGCACTGGGGCCTGTTGGAGGAAGAGGAGGAGGATGGAGGGGATGCAGAGGCAAGGGTGAGATGGGAAGGGATTTGGGGGTGTGTGTGTGTGTGGCGGTGTGGCAGTTTGTTTGGGTGTCCCTGTCCTGGCCTGTGTCTCCTCCTGCAGAGATGCCAGTCCATGGCTGACAGTGAGGATGAGATTCCTCCCCAGAGCCTCCTTCCTGCCCGAGGGGGTCTGGCCTGTCCGGGCCAGCCGAGCCTGTCTGGCACCTGGAGCCGATTGGTGTGGCCGGTGAATGATGGGCAACTTCCTCCTGTGCCAGTGGGCTGAGCCCCACCCCACTCATGTCACTGGTGTCCCCAAGCCCAGGTGGTGGCACAGGGGTGACCACCACCACCCCTACCTGGCAGGGACAGTGCTGTTCCCTCTCCCACGCCGGTGCAGGGGGTGCCTGAGGCATTGGGGTACCCCGAAGGGGCTGCCCTGGGAACACCCTTTATTTCCTTAGGGTCTGGGCTCAGCACCACCCTGGGCTCAGCACCCTACTCACTGTGCGGGGCCACACTGGCATTCCTGAGCCCCACGGGATCTTGGAGCAGTTTTGGGGTCGGGGTCAAAGGCCTGGATCCCACCCCAACCCCTTTGCCCCATCAGCGTCTGGCACAGGCATCCCCCATCTCTAAATTTGGGGAGGGGTCACCTGATCAGGAGTGACACCCGCATCACCCTAATTCCCGCATGCTGCGGAGGGACCGAGACCCCGCGGGACACCCCGAATTGGGGGAACCCCCATTCCCGGTGAATTGGGGGGTGGTCCCCGGTGGGGGGGTTCCGCCCCCTGCCCAGCATCCCTGTTTTCGGAGCTCCCCGTGCCTCGCTCCCGGTGCCCGCCCCCGCCGCCCTGCCCTGCCCTGCCCTGCCCGGCCCGGCCCCCGGTGAGTCACGCTCCAGCCGTGCGGCTCCCGGGGCGGCGGGCGGGCGCCGAGGGAAGCAGGAAGCGGCGCGGGGGAAGGCTCGGCACGGCTCGGCTCAGCTCGGCTCCGCTCCGCTCCCTCCGGCGCTGCCCATGGAGGAGCGCAGCCCCCGTTGGACGGCGCGGCCCGCGGGTGAGTGACCCCCCCCTACATGGGGACCCCCCCAAGCGCCGTAGGGAGGGGACAGCGGGGTCCCCCCCCGGGTGGGAGTTGTGCTGGAGGGGTGGGATGGGGCTGGTGTGATCCCGCCGCTCCAAAACCCCCCCAGCCCCTCTGCTGGGGTGTGGGGGATGGAGGTCACCCGGGGGTCGGGGGACCCTGTGGTGTGGGGGACAGAGGTCACCCTGGGGCTGAGAGAGACTCTGGTGTGGGGGATGGAGGTCACCCTAAGGTTGGGGGACTCCATGATGTAAGGGGTGGAGGTCGCCCTGGGATTTGGGGGCAGTGATGTTCGGTGAATGGAGGTCACCGTGGAGTTGGGGGATCTCATGGTCTAAGGGGCAGAGGTCGCCTTGTGTTTAGGGTAAACCATGGTGTGTGTAATGGAGGTCACCCTGGATTGGGGAACCCCGTTGTAAGGGGAACAGAGGTCACCCTGGGGCTGGAGGAACCCATGTTTTGGGAGACCAAGGTCACTCTAGGGTTGAGAGACCCCATGGTTGTCCTGGGCTTGGGGGTCCCTGTGATGTGGGGGATGGAGGTCACCTTGGAGTTGGGGGACCCTGTGTGTGCGGACTGACGTCACCCCAGAGTTGGAGGACCCTGTGATATAGAGGGTGGTGGTCACCCTGAGCTTCGGGGGACACTGTTGTTTGGGGGCTGGAGGTCACCCTGGGGCAGGGGGACCCTGTGGCCTGGAGGATGGAGGTTGCCTTTGGCTTGGAGGCCCCTGTTATGTGAAGAGTGGGGGTTGCCCTGGTGGAGGGGTACCCCATCATGGGGGAGACAGGAGTCACCCCAAGCTTCAGGTGCCCCACAGTGTTGTGGACAGAGGTCACCCTGGCCTTAGGGGACCCCATGGTGTGGACAATGGAGGTGGGTTTGGAGTTGGGGATCCAGCTGGGGAACGCTGTGGGGAGATGAGACCCTCTGGGTTCTGCGGCCTGGGGCCAGCTGAGGTGCTCAGTCCCCGTGACCCACATTCCAGCAAGACCCTTGGGGTCATTTCCCATGGCTGGCAGAGCTCACGGTGGCCTGACCTTGGCCCTTCTCCTTGCCTTGCTGCCTGTCCCTGTCTCGATGCAGGCACACAGGGTGCAGTGTGGGGTTGTGCCTCAGTTTACCCACCCACTGCTGCTGTATATCCAAATTTCTGGACACCCAGCCCTGCCGGAGCTGGGGAGGGACTGTGTTGCTGACTGAGCCGGACGCGGGGAGCCCGGGCACCGCACCCTGTGCCGGGGTGATGCCGCGGCCCCGGCGTCTGGCCTGCCTCCACCTTTATTGCCCTGCTCCATCCTGGCTCTTCCAGCCCTGCCTGTGCTGCCTGCTGTGCCCTTTGCCCGGAGGCTGCCGGCTTACCGTGCCCTGCCAGCACCCGTGTCTGCTTTGCATGGTGACACGGGTGCCAGTCCCCAATGGGTGGCATCTGTCAATCGAGTGGCCCATCGGTGGCATCTGTCCCCAAACCCTGGGTGACTGCCCACTGCCAGCCCTTGGAGCAGCAGTGGCGAGTGCCCAGCTCTCTTCATCCTCATCCCCATCCTCCTCCCGCGGCTGAGGGCACAGAGCAGTGGGGTGGGTGCCCACTGGGGCCACGAGCAGGCTCCAGCTCCAGGGAGGGAGTTAATGGAGGGAAAAGACAGCGGGAAGCCAGCGCCTCTTCCTGCAAGGGCGCGCGTGCGCCGGCGAGCACCGGGGTGAGCCCGTGTGGTTTGTGGGTGTGAGCGAGGCGAGCGTGCGCCCGGCTGTGTGTGCGCCTGGCAGCCTGTTTGTGGAACCTGCCGGGCCGTGTGACGGGCACCGCGGCCTGGCAGGGCTGGCCAGGCAAGGCCAGTGGGTCCCACAGGGCTGGGGGGGCTGGCTGTGAGCACACACGTGTGTCTGTGTGTGTGTGTGAGCGTTGCACAACCCCAGGGTGTCAGGCTGCGTGCTGGGCGCGGTGACCGCTGGCTGGGGGCACACGGGGTGCGTGTGCCTGCACGTCCCGCTGCTGGGGCTGTGCTCCTGTGTGCACACACGGGGCCTGTTCTGGCCGGTGCAGGGGGGGGTGAGCGTGCTGGCTGCAGGGCAGGGAGCTGCAGCGAGGAGATGGTGGCTTTGGCGGGGGGCCAGGCTGCCGGGGGGTGCAGGGGGAGTGCCGAAGGACGCGGGACAGTTTATTCCTTCCTGGCACGCTAGTGGCTGGGACAGGGGGACTGGTCGGGGGGCAGCTGGAGGGAGGGGGTGTTAGTTTTAATTGCTGCTCCTCTGTTTGTTGCTCTGGCCTCCCAGCCCCCTCCCTCACCCTGCTGTCTGGCCCGTGGGAGGTTGAGGCCTGCAGGGGCTGTTCCTGAGGGGTTTGTGCCTGTGCCAGCCGTGTGGGAGGTGGTGCTGCTGTCCCCCACATCAGGGCACAGTGCCATGGGTCACACCTCTGTCCCAGAGCCCTGGCACTGCTGCCAGCTCTGGGTGTAAGGCCTGGCTTTACTGTGAGCAACAACAGATGGCCTCTGCCACAACGGCCCCATGGGGACACCCACCCCAGACCTCCGTGAGCTGGGGGTGCATCACCCACCTGTGGGGTGCCCCGAGGGGCTGTGGGGCAGCCCCGCCGAGCCCCAAGAAGGAACAACCAGCACAGAGCTTGGCCTGCAGCCTCTTCCTGGGCAGGCTGCCAGGGGGATTGCCCTTGAACTGGCCCTTGCCGTGCCTCGTGCTTCATGCCCCACGTCCCCTCCATGTCCCCACAGCCTGGCACCCCACTGCCCGCCGGCGGTTGCACTGCGGGGTGGGAGGAAGCGCCCCAGAGCTCCCGCACCCGTAACGGCGGCCGCCTTATCTCAGGGCCTTCTGGGCCCCCCCAGCCCTTATCAGCCACGGCCGTTGGCCCCGGCTGGGCTCGCAGCCCCCCCTCGGCCGCCCCAGCCCCTGCGGGGTCAGCCCTTGGGGGCGGCCGCTTGGCAGCCTGCCCCTTCGATCCTTTTTGAAGTTTCAAATCCATTTAAGTCAAGAGGAGGGAAAGTTATTGCCTCTAAAGCCCCTTGCGTTGAGCAGTAAATCCTCTTTGCTGGGCCAGCGCCGCCTCCGAGCACCCGCGGCACCGGCGGGGGGTGACTCCTGGGGGGGTGCAGGCTGAATGTGTGTGTCCCCAGCACCCTGCAGGGGGGTGCTTTGTGGCTGAGAGGGAGTGGAGACCCCAAAACAGAGATTGGGGTTCCTTTGAAACCCCCCAGCTGAGCAGGCAAGAGCATCACTGCTGCTTGCCCACCATTTGCTCACTCCTTGCTCACCCTGATGTGGCCCAGAAAAGAGGGGTTCCCCTTGTGACATCAATACCCTGGTGTCCCCAGCAGTGTGGCACAGCACCCCCCCCCGCTGCCGTGCACCTTCTTTGAGGCTGATGGAGCAGGAGCTGGATGTGCTGCCGGCACGCTGGCGTGTTTTATTTGATTTCCCTTCTCCCGAGCTGGCAATATTTAAATATTAATGCCTGCCTCTAATTGCTGGGTCAGAGGAGCGGGGCGGCGCGGGAACGTGGGTGCAGGGGCGGCTGATTTTGTTGTCTCGGGGAGTGTTTGCCGAGGAATAATGTTTGTGCACACACACATAATTTTACTCCCTTGGGATTTACTCGGCCTTGGGAGCTATGCAGGGTGAGGGGGGGAGGCTGAGCTGTGATGCCACCGGGCCATCATTTCACAGCAGGGCACCCACCCACCCCCCCTTGCATCCGGGGGCCCTTCTCCCTCACCCGCAGAGGGATTGCTAATGGCAGGGGAGGGAGGTGTTTTATTTTCTCTCCGGGCAGCGCGGCGTCAGATGCTTGCGTGCTCGCTTCCTGTAATAAAGCGACCGCCGGCGCGCTTGTCACCTGCTCTCTGTTGTGCTGCCAAGCGCAGACATGCCGCTTCTCGCTGCGGGCCCTGGCGTGCTCCCCGCCGCCGCCGCTGCTGTGCCCGCCCCGGGCGCTCTCCCCGTGCCAGCGCGGCGGTAGCAGGTGTTTGGGCAGGGTGTGCTGCTGCCTGTTGCCGCACGCCCCGTGCGGGTGGAGGCCGTTTAACTGTTCCTCACCACGGCCATGCCCTCTTTGACGCCCTCCCTGCTTGGCACTGAGGGGGTCACAGCTCCCTGCTGTTCCCCAGGGTTTGGGGTGTGCTGGCAGAGCCAGCCCAGCTGCAGGCAGGTGGCTCCGGTTGTCCCCAGCTGTGCTGCGCGGTTGGAGCAGGGAGGTGGGTGCAGCGTGTGCCAAGCAGGGGTTGTGCAAGCTGCTTGCTTGGCAAGCTGCTGTTACCCGCCGTGCTGTGCCACACCGTGCCATGCAGCTGGTTTGGGCACCAGGCCGCTGCCCGCTGTGCCTTTGCTGGACCTTTGCACGCTCAGCCCTGGTGCCAGCACCTTCCCAGTGTTCTTAGGGGAATTTTCCCCATTGGGAAATCCCTCTGGTCCCCTTTGGATGCCTCACTGCTTTGCCACCCTCCCCCTGCCGCCGTTGTTCCTTGGCTGTGCAATCTCCTTCCTCCTGCCCGCATGGCACATGAGCCATGCTGGTTAACCCGTGCTGGCCTGGTCCTGTTAACCCCGGCCAAGGGGATTCTGTACCCTTGAACCTGGCAGGGAGGCTCCTTGCAAGGGGCTGCTCCCCACAGACAGCCTGCAGCGTGGTAGATGTGGGGTTTAGAGATGAATTACACCCAAATATCCCCCGTGGAGGAGGCAGGCTGGGTTTTCCTCCTTCCCACCCGCATCCTGCCCCGCTCCAGCCCCGGCTCCCGGCGCTGCCTTTGTTTCCGCTGTATAACAAGATGATGGGTTAGGGTCAAGCTGCGGGTTCATAACTTGTTGGAAGACTTTGCCGAACAATAAAGGTGTCTGGCTTTATATCTGCTCGTATTTTATCCGCGCCACGGCCTTTCCCCAGCGCCGGCCGGGATTTACGGCGGGGGATATTTGAACGTGTCGAGGCGAGCCGGGGAAGCCGAGGCCGACCCCCTCCCCACGCCTTTGCATTCAGTGCCTGGGCGCTGAAATATTTACCTTCCAGCTCCTCTGACAGTTCAAGCCGTCTCGTGAAGCAAAGGTTATTGAACTGCGAATGTTATGACATTACATTTTTGTGTCTGCACTTTCTAGATGCGTGATGCAGCCTGAATGATAAGTGATCTCGGGGTTAAGGGTGGGGTTCTTTTTTTTTTTCTTCCTTTCTGTTCCTTTCCCTCCCTCCCTGCTCTCCTCCCTGAGCTGTCAGCTCTGCTGGCGCTTGATAACGCTCCCTTTTATTGCCCTGCCTTTGCATTCCTGCTGCTGGGCTCCCTGCTCCCTGTTGAGGTGGGTGCTGGGAAGGCAGGAGGGGGACATTTCCAGCTCAGAAGCCTGGCTGCCCTGGTGTGTGCCTCAGTTTCTCTAACCCTCATGCCATGAGTGGTCACACATGCCAGCAGCCCCTCTTTGTGGTTGGTACTCCCAGTGTAGGGAAATGCTGCATCCTGTATCCCACCAGGACCACAGAATCACAGGATGGTTTGAGTTGGAAGTGACCTCAAAGCTCCTCTCATTCCAACCCCTTCAACCAATCCAGGTTGCTCCAAGCCCCACCAAACCTGGCCTTGCCATGCTGTGGGGTGATGCCCGGTGTCACTGGTGCCAGGCTGTGCCATGGTGCCCATCTTGCAGCCACACCAGTGGGATTTTGGGGTGCTGAGGTGATGCTCTCTGGTACCCTGTCTGTCAGGGCTCTGAGCATCCCATCAGCTGTCCCCACTTGAGACGCAGCATCCGAGGTGGCCAGGGGGACACGTGAGGAGGGGGACAAGTGACAGCAGGCCTGGGCTGTCCCATACACACTAGAGGGCAGCAATAAACTGGATCAGTGGGCTGTGCTCTGTCCCTGGGGGCCTTGAGGGGGTCCGACCCCTCAAATTTGCCCTGGCACAGTGGATTTGCAGCAGGGGCAAACTTATTTTTAAACAAAACCATTGCAGCAGGATGAGGACCTTCCAACCGGTGTCATTTCATCCCGAGAGCAAATTAATTAAGTCATTCCATAAATTTGGCTGAGCTCGCTGTTGGTGAATCACATCTGCACTCCCCTTCCCCCCTGGCTTTTCCCTCGGCTCCCCCTCCCTGCAGGAGTCGAGATCTCACCCCTGAGTGCCTGGAGATTTCCATGGGCTCAGGGCTGGCCGAGCATCCTGGGTTGGGGCAGCTGCCAGTGCTAACAAAATCCAGCTGTGCCGGCGAGCAGGCAGGGGGGGCCGTGGGGAAAAGGGGGGGGGAAAAAAAAAAAGAGGTCAGGGCCCGGGAAATTAAATGTTCATAAATGTAGGCCCGAGCGCTTAAAAAGTAGGGCAGTGCCATTAAATCTCATTAAAGTTTAATACCTATCAGTGCCACTTCAGGCAGCCCTTGGACATTGCTTTAATTTGATGGGTGTTAAGGGAGAATTATCAAATAATTGTGCTGGCTGGGGACTTGCTTTTATCATGTTACATGGAAAGCTCTCCCGGCTTTGTGCCGCACATCAAAACAGCGGCGGGTAGGTATTGTTCTGGGGAGGGGGTGGGGGCGGCTGCAGGGGGGGGTCCCCACTGTCCCCATCGCCCTCAGCGGTGGCAGGAGGGATGAGGGACACCGGATCAGGTTCTTACAGGGATTTGTTGCCCCCAGTGATCAGCTTTTTCTGCCCAGATTTAACCCATCTACCCCCAGCAGGTGTTTGCTGCCCCAGGCTGGCATCCTTGAGGGTGGCATGGGGACAGGGAGCATCCTGCCTCATTGTCCCCATGGATTCTGCCATTATCCCCGTGGGCCCTGCCAGTGTTCCTGTGGGTTCTGTCACCGTCCCCATGGGTTCTGTCACCATCCCCCTGAGTCCTGCCATCAGCCCTGTGAGCTTTGCTGGCGTTCCTGTGGCTCCTGCCACCATCCCCGTGGGTCTTATTGGTGTCCCCAAGGCTCCTGCCATCATTCCCATGGGTCCTGTCACCATCCCCATGGCTCCTGCCATTGTCCCCATGGGTCCTGCCAGTCTCTCCATGTGTCCTCCTGGTGTTCCCATGGGTTGTGCTGATGTCCCCATGTCCCAGCAGGATTGTGCCACTCTTCCTGCACTCACTACCCCAGGATGTGGGGCTAATTAATACTAATGTGGGTGCTGCTAATTAATACGAATTTTTGGAGAGGCCATGGGGTCTGTGAGGAGTTGCAGATGGGAGGAGCCGGGGATGGCCGGTTCCGTGCGGAGGCAAGGACATGGGCCCATGCATTTTTTATAGGGTGCACCCGGGGTTATTTTTATTTCTTTCTATTTCCTTCCTCCTCCCCTCGCTGTAAAAGTCCCTGTTGATAAAGAATTAGTGCCAGGTCGTTAGTCCTGGTTTTTATGAGATAAACCCGGGCGCAAGGTGCTGTCGTGTAAACGCCGGGGCCAGGGGAGCGCGGGGACGGGGAGAGCGGAGCTGCTGCCATGAATTATTCAGCAGCGCCTGATTTCACATTATTCTCACTGATACTTTTACAACCTGTCAGTAAATAAAAAGATTCTACATTATTTATAGAAATGGACCCGAATTGGGTAGGAGAATTTACTGTTGCTATTATTAGGGGCTGCTCAGCACCACGTTAATGAGAGCCGGGTGATGGTGAGTGCTGCCTCCTGTGGGCACGGTGTCCCCCGTGTCCTTCCAGGTGCCACCTTGCTCCCCAAGGATCACTGTGTCTGCTGTCTCTCACTGCTGGGGCTCCATGGGTTTGGGCTGTTTGAAGGGGGATATCGCCTTCCTAAGGGATGTCTTCTTCCCTGGGACATCTTCTTCCAAGTGACACATCCCTGCAGGTGACACATGCCCTGGGACATCCATGCTGGGGAGGTCACCTTCCAGGGGATGACATCTTCCCAGGGATGTCTCCTTCCTGGGGACATCTCTTTCCCAAATATGTCTGCTTCCTGGGAACATCTTCCCCAGGACTGTGTCTTCCTGAAGACATCTCACACACATCTCCTTCCTGAGTATCACATCTTCCCAGGCACATCCTCTTCCTGACACTTCTCCAGAGACACCTCCCTGTGGATGACACCTTCCCAGGGACATCCTTGCGGGGGATGTCTCCTTCCAGGAGATGATATCTTCCCAGAGGCATCTCCTTCCCAGGGACAACTCCCTGTGGATGACACCTTCCCAGCAATGTCCCCTTCCAGGAATGTCTTCTTCCTGAGCACATCTCCTTCCCAAAGACATCTCCTTCCCAGGGATCACATTTTCTTGAGTCATCCTCTGCCTGGGGATGTGTCCTTCCCTAGGACATCATCTTCCCAGAGACACCTTAGCAGGGACATCCTCGCTGAGGAATTTTCCTTCCAGGGGATGACGTCTTCCTAGGGATATCTCCTTCCCAAAGACATCTGCTTCTTGGGAACATCTTCTTGAGAGTGTCTCATCCCTGGGGACCACCACATCTTTAGGAACATCTCCTTCCTGGTGACCACATCTTCCCAGGAACTTCTTCCCAGGGATGTCGCCTTCCCAGGGATTTCTTCTTCTTCCCAGAGGTGTCTCCTTCCTAGGGATGTCTCCTTCCCAGGGATGTCTCCTTCCCAGGGATTTCTTCTTCCCAGGTGTGTCTCCTTCCCAGGATGTCTCCTTCCCAGGTGCCAGCCCTGGGACACACATCCCTGCCAGAGGAGGATGCTTTCCAGTCACGATGCACTTACATTCCTGTCCCCATCCAGTGATTTGTCCCCACCATCCCTCCTGGCTCTGCATCCCACCCTGTTGCAGGAACTGCAGGAGCTCCACTTCCAGCCTGTCCCCCCCTCTTCCCATCATTTTCCTGTCGCCGGAACGGGAGCCATCCCACCCACGCACCCGCCAGCCCCCCGGATCCCATCTGGGCTTCCCGCATCCCTGATGTGACAGCTCCAGGGAGGTGGAAAAGGGCTGGGAAGCCCCGAGGAGGGGCGTGCTGGGCTGCGGGTAAACCAAGGCACGGCGGCGATGGAAAAACCAGGAGGGAACCCGAGCTGTAATGGTTTGTCTGCGGTGTCCTAAGGTGGCTGCTCCCAGGCTGCCGGTGACAGGTTTATTGGCAGGCAGGCCGGGCTGGAAGGATTGTGGGCTATTTACAGTGCTGGGGCCGTGACTTTGCGAGCAGACAGTTAACATAAATTCACATGATGGATCAGTTATCACTTCATTGAACTGGTGGCGGATCCATTGAAGGCTGTGCAGTAACATACTGTTTCCTGGCTCTGCGCAGCGCTGGGATACATTAAATACACTTTATTTATAGCTTACCATTGCTGCACTGTGGGCAGGAGAATGCAGCTTTTGCAACTATCATCTAATTTTATGATGAGCATTAAAGCAAGGCCTATAATTTGCACCTTTTTATTCATTAGACACTGGTGCAGCCATAAGTCAAGAATGCCCAGGGATTTAGATGCAGATCCAGAAGATAAACTATTGACAAGCCAGATGTATTTTTACATTAGTGTGCCTTTACAATAGTTTATGTTGAGAGTGGAATATAAATTGCATTATTAAATACGAACCACTCTTGTAACCGCTGCTCTTCCTGCGTCTGTGCAGGCAGGGTGGGATTCGGAACCGCAGAGCACCGAGGCTTTGCCTAATGGCTCCAGGTTGGGGGGGATTGTTATTTTGGCTTATTTTATCCGTGGATGTGCTGATGCATCAGAGCAGGGGTCCCTCTCAGCACTGTCCCTAGGAGGAGGCATCCTGTGGGATGAAGAGATGAGAGATGTCAGAGCAAAGCCATCTCAACCACGTGCCCCCAGCAGGGACCTGGGCTTGGCCGCTGCCACCCCCGGCCAGCAGTGAGTTAAATCCTTTTGTTTCTGAGGCAATACAGTTTATATTATGAGCATGAATAAAAGATGGTTGTGCTAGGGGTAGCTGTCAGGATCTTCGCCGCCTATAAAGGCTTCTACTGTAGCTTGACAGTAAAAGACTGTGTTTGGGGACTGATGTGGTTTCTCAAAGGAGCTAAATAAATAAGGGACGCTTATTTTTACACCAGTAAAGGCTGCTGGAAATTTAAAGCCCTGTTTATCTCACTGAAATCACGGTGTTTATTGTTATCTCGTGGAGGGGGAATTTGCATGTTCACTAATAATTAACCCAACCCAGTGTTCTCCCTCCTGTACGTGCAGCAGCCTCGCCGTTATCTGGGGGGAGGAAACACTTGCAAATCAAATGCAAATATTGACCCTGCCTGGGCCGGGCGCGGCTGTGGCCGGGTGCTCCCGGTACCCATCCCACGGCTGCTGCGGGGGCAGGAGGGCAGCATGGAGGGGCTGGGTGCTAGTGTGGGACATGAGGGGGATGATGGGAGCCATCCCCATGGCCACCCCATCCTTATTTCTGCCCTGTTCCCATTGGCACCCCATCCATCTGACACCTTTCCATATTTCCACCCCATTCCTATCACCATCCTGTCTCCATTGCCACCCTGTTGCCATTACCACGCCATCCTTATTTCCATCCTACTGCCATGGCCGCCCCATCCCCATTGTCACCCTCTGCTACCCACTGTCACCATGTTGCCACCCTATCCTTCTTTTCACCTCATTCTCATTGCTGCCCCATGCTCACCCCATCTTCATTGCCACCCAGCACCCATTGCTATCCTGTGTCCATTCCTGTCCCCATTGCTACCCCATCCATATTTCCACTCCATCTCCATGGCCACCCCTTCCACATCGCCACTGCATCCTTATTTCCACCCTTGTCCTACGGTCACCTCATTCCCATGACCATGCCATCCCTCTTGCCACCCTATCCTTATTGTCACCTTGTCCCTGTGGTTTCATATCTTCTTTTCTGCTAGAGTTGGGATTAAATACTCGAGAAACGTTGTTTTGTGTTTGGACATACTCTAAAATTCTCAGTGCCCATGTCCCCATTGACATCCCATCTTTATTTCCACCTTTTTTCCTTTGCCACCCCATTCCCATGGCCACTGCATCCTTATTTCCATCCTATCCCAGTCCCCACCCCATCCTTATTTCCACCCCATTCCCATGGCCACCCCATTCCTATGGCCACCCCATTCCTGTGGCCACCCCATCCCCATGTCCACCCCATTCCCATGGCCACCCCATTCTCATGGCCACCTCATCCCCATGGCCACCCCATTCCCATGGCCACTCCATCCTTATTTCCACCCTATCCCAGTCCCCACCGCATCCTTATTTCCACCCCATCTCCATGTCCACCCCATCTCCATGTCCACTCCACCTCCATGTCCACCCCATTCCCATGGCCACCCCATCCCCATGTCCACCCCATCTCCATGTCCACTCCACCTCCATGTCCACCCCATTCCCATGGCCATCCCATCCTTATTTCCACCCAATCCCAGTCCCCACCCCGTGGCTACCCCATCCTCATGGCCACCCCATTTCTCCATGGCCACCCCATTTCTATGGCCACTCCATCCTTATTTCCACCCCATCCCCGTGTTCACCCCATTCCCATGGCCACCCCATTCTTATTTCCACCCCATCCCCATGTCCACTCCACTCCCATGGCCACTCCATCCTTATTTCCACCCCATCCCAGTCCCCACCCCATGGCCACCCCTTTGTGGCGGGCGCTAACAGGCGTCCCGTCCCGGTTGCCAGTCCCCGTGCCACCAGATGCTGCCGCTCCGTGTCACACCATCATGTCGCTAGCGGAGTGTAACGGGGAGAGCAGTCGGTGCCTTTGTTTCTCCTGCTCTCCGCACAGCTGTCACTTCCAGTGATCAGTAGAAAAATCATCACCCCACCGGATCATACATATGGAACGGTGTCTGTGCGGAATATTTATTGTAACATGTGTCGAGGCCGCGCCGGTCACGAGCCCCGGGCTGGGCTCGCGCTGTGCCAGCCCCGGTAGGATGCTCCAAAATCCCCCTGGCTCTGCCTGCTGGGCAGGTGTGGGTGTCCCCACGGCGATGTCCCCACAGTGGTTGGGGCTAATTGCGCTTGGTGGCCTCAGGCTGTGCAGCGTCCTCTGCCTCGTGGGGGATTGGGAAAGTGCTCCCTCTCTCAGCTTGTCCCCACCTTGTTCCCAAAGGATGTGTTCAAGCTGGGGGAGCAGCTGAGGTGTGGGGGTGTGCAGAGCGGCAGTTGGTAAAGCTGCAGGGGAGCAGAAGCTCAGGGGATGCCCCTTGCTGGGGTCACCTGTGGGGTGGCCTTGGGGGTCTCCAAGGGCAGGAGGCGAAGGCACGCGGGCGCCTTGGCCTTGTCAGTGTCTCTGGGAGCTCTCTCCCATCTCTGGAGCTGTCAGCTCGGCACCTTTCATGTGTGATGGGTAAACAGCGTGGCGCGCCTGCCGGGGAAGGCTGTTGGATCCCTGCTGGTGCTAAAGCGGCGTCTGGCAGGGACGGGGAACGTGCCGTCGCCTGCGCGAGGCACGGCGGACGTGACGCCCCGCTGGGGCTCCGTGCGGCTTTCCTGATGGAGAGCAGAGCCCGAGCCACCCCGGTGTCAGCGTGAACGATATCCGAGGTATTCCCTGCAGGTGTGCCACTCCCACCACCAAAAACCAAATTCTCAGGTCCCCATCCCGTGCGCTGGTGGCTGATGGGGACACAGAGCCCCCCCTGTGCCCCCTCTCCGTGCGTTTTTCCCTCTCCGGGGTGGACAGATGCCGCGCGGGCAGGACGGGGTCACCGGGTCCCCCCAGCACATGGCTGGGGAAGGTGTTGCCAGCGCCTTTTGGCACCCGCTGCCACACGAGCGCGCTCCTCTGACAGCTTTATCAAGCCTCCAGACTTCCCAATTCCATTGTTCCTGACATCTGTTTCGGTAAGTGATTAATTGCAATTAGTGAACGGTTTGAAAGCCTGTGGAAGAATATTCAGCAGAAAACTCGTCAAGATTAATGAGTGGTGGCAGTTGTCAGAAGGGCTGCTGCCTCGCCGGGATGCGGCGGCGGCGGGGAGGTGCGGGAGGCTGGGCGAATGGGGTGCCCCCCTCCCCGTGCCCGTATCGCCCCCCCAGCGTGTGTCCCCCCCTCCCGGAGAATAACACGGGCTGATTTTTCATCCGAACGCATGAATTATCCACTAATGCGCTATTAATAAAGCGCTGTGGAGTTTCACCGAGATTAGGTCCTAAATCATGCAGAATGAATTTTAATCAGTCCGAAAGACACCGGTGCTAGCCACTCCCGGGGACCTGCGGGAAACCAGCTTGGATCCGGCCGGGATCTGCTGCCGGAGCAGCCGCGCCTGCACCTTTGCCCCCGTGCTACGCGCGGGTGGTGACAGAGCCAGGCACCTTTGTGCGCTGCTGCCACGGCAGGGGGGTTGCGGGGTAAGAGCTCTGCGGGCACAGCCAACTCTCCAAATCCGTGCCAGAGGGCACAGGGGGATGGCAGCCACCTGACTGTGGTGACTGGGGTGCCACAGGAGGGAACAGGAATCCTGTGCGCCGCCGTGCCGTGCCCAGATTCCCAAAGGCCCCACATTTTGGGGGTGTCACTCCTGCAGTGACATTCCCAGGTCTCTGCAGTTTTGCTGTCTGGTTGTGTCCCCATCTCGCTGCAAGGGACCACCCCAAGGTGGTGCCGGGGGTTTGTGGGGTTGCTGAGCCCGGGGCGTGACACACCCACAACCCTGGGGGGAAGGGAGGGTGCGACATCTGCTCCTGCAAATTGTTTGCCTTGCCGAGGTCAGGGCGGCTCGACAGCCTCAGGTCGTGCGAGCAGATGGCTCCGGCATGTTCCCGGCCGCGCTCCGCTGTGCCGCACCCATGAAATTCCCCATTAACTGGCTGTGACCGGAGGGTGGAGGGGGGAGGAAGCATCCCTCACTCCTCTGCGCTCAGCCTGGGAGCGCACACAGCCTGCGTGTGTCCCCAAGGGCAGCAGGGACTTGTCCCCTCGGCCAGGGAGGGGGATGGCCCCCATGCTTTGCATGGCATCACTAATCCAGGAGGTGCTGGGGGTGCACCCTCGTGCTGGTTTGGAGGGAGTCCCCATCCCCATCCCCGCCTGCCAGCCTGTCCCCATCCCATCTCTTTGATTTATTGCTCTTTTGGCGGAGGGCAGGGGTGGTGGGGGTCACCAGGGGCTGGCAGGGGTCGGGAGGTCCCGCCGTCGGCCGCCCTTTGTTGGTGTCCGGCACAATGACCCGGCGCAGGCTGTTTGCTCGGCGCGCTGGGTAATTACCGTGCCGGGGAGGATGAGGAGGTCAGGGCCGATGGAGCCGCCGTGACCCGCCGCCGTCGAGGCCCTGTGTGGCAGCGGCTTGTCCTTCCCCTGTCACCATCTGCTCGGAGGCGGCCGCTCGGAGCGGCGGGGCTGCGGCGCTCAGACGGACGGACAGATGGTGGTGGGTTTGAAGAGGTAGAGTGTGTACTTTGTTCTGGGGAGCTTGGAGGAAAAAAAAAAAAAAAAAGAAACATTAGAAGGAGAAAAAGACAGGGAGAGGAAAAGGAGGGGACATCCTCCCGTGTCCTCGCCGCCTGCCACCGTGCCACACGTTGTGGTGGAGATTGTCACCGAGCCATTGATGAGGCTGTGAGTGCTGGCACGGCGGCGTGCTGCAGTTGGAATGACAGGGAGATGGGATGGGTGGGCACTGCCCCTCTGAGTGTCCCCTGTGCCACCACCCCAAGGGATGTGGGGGTCCCTGTGGTGTTACCAGGGATGCCCTTACCCCGCTGCATCTCTCCAGGGCCTGACCCCAGTGTGCTGCCCGCCGGCACTGCACGTCCACGCCTGCCAGCGCTGCCAGCCAGGCCAAGGCTGATGCAAGCGGCATTCCCGGGCAAGCCCGGCCACTTCCCAACCGGCTTGGGCGGCCGGACCAGCGGGGAGGCACGGGCGTGGGGTCCCTGCAGCGGTGCTGCGGACGCCGGGCACAGGCAGGGCGACACGGCGTCTCCCTGGGGCGTTCCTGACCCGCCGGACCCGCTCGGGGAGCAGCGGCGTGGGTTGGCGGCTTTGGCTCCGCTGCAAGAGGTGGGGCCGGCCGCCCCTGCCCGCCTCGACGCCGCCTGTTGCAGCGGCGCCGGCCCTCCGTGTCCCGGCATCGCCTCTGCGCAGCGGGCCGCGCTCGACGCCCATGCAACGGTGCCACGGCGATGCCTGCCCGGCACCCGCGGGCAGGGCGGGGGTGCTGGCACAGCGTCCTGGCACCCGGGTGGCTTTGCTGGAGTGCGCCGGTGTTGTGCCATACCGGGGGGATTTGGCGTGAGCAGGTGAGGCTTGAGGCCCATGTCTTGGAGTGGGGATGGGAGTGGGCTCCCTGAGGAGGGATTCCCACGGAAGTCAGAGGCTCCGGGTTTGGGACCCTGCCCGCTGCCTGCCACCGTTGCAATTCTGGCTTTGCTGCCTTTTAATTACCGCCCGCGCCAGGCCTGGCCCTGCGTTCCACTTCATTACGCGATTGCGATCGGGGCCGCTCCTCCCTCCCGGCCGGCTCCGGTGGATAATTAGGTGTGTTTTCTCCCGCGTGCAGACAGACACTTAATACAGCTTTAATCACCTGCTCCAGCGGCTCCCACCCACCGCCCTGTGCCCGCTGCTGCCGCTGCTGCTGCTGCCCACAGCCCGCCCAGCCGGGTAATGACAGGCTGCGGGTGCCCGGTGGAACGCCCGCTAATAACCCCCAGTGCCAATGCCCGGTGCAGGTGCTTGGTGCAAACAAACACCCCCTTCAAGTGCCCAGTGAACGTGCCCACTGCCACAGCCCTGTGCCAACACCTCACAAACGTCCCTAATGCAAACCGTGGAATTGTAGAATGGTTTGGGTTGGAAGAGACCTTAAATATCTCCTTGTTTCAAACCCCTGCCATGGGCAGGGACATCTTACTCTAGACCATATTGCTCCAAGCCCTGTTCAGCCTGGGCTTGAACATTCCCAGGGATGAGGAATGCCCAGTGCCAATGCCCAGTGCCCTGTAAGTATCTCCTTGTTTCAACCCCCTGCTATGGGCAGGGACACCTTACGCTAGACCGTGTTGCTCCAAGCCCTGTTCAGCCTGGCCTTGAACATTTCCAGGGATGAGGAATGCCCAGTGTCAATGCCCAGTGCCCATCCCTGCTTCAAACGCGCCGTGCAAACACCTTGTGCAAACGATCAGTGCCAACGCCTGGTGGACATCCCCAGCCCAAGCGCCCCATTCCAATGCCCAATGCCCGGTGCAAACACCACCCAGGCAAGGACCTGGCGTGTCCTGGGGCGCTGTGGTGCTGGCAGGTGGCACTGCCCGGCTCCCGGCCGGCTTCTCTGGAGCAGGCGGCCGCCGGCTCCTCGCAGGTGTACGCACAGACTCCGCGGCGCCCGAGCTTCTGTGCGGCGGGCGCGTGCCAGCACACTGCTGTGCCTTGCGAAGGTAGCAGCCATCTGCACTGTGATAAAAAGCCCTGAGGATGATAAATAGACAAGTAGCACTTTTATTGGATTGCCGTTCCGAAGCAGCCACTTTGGGTTTGGCACGGCGCTAACGACAGACTCGCCGCACGCTGTGCCCAGCCGCCCCGGCCGGGGGAAAAGGGCTGCCCGGCGGTGATGCCAGCGCCCGCCTGGGCACCACTGCTCAGCCTGGAGCGCTTCCTTTGCCTCATCCTTCCCTCCTTGGTTTTTGGGAGTGACGTGGATCTGGGTGACCTGGGATGTGGCGGATGGGAGTGCAGCGTGGCTGGCTGTGGGGCAGGAGCAGGGCTGTCCAGCTGGCACGGTTTGGCGCGGCATGGCACGGTGTCCCAGCTGCTGCGCTGGCCTCGGCATCACCTGCACAAAGCAGCTTGTTTGTCAATAATGGAGCGGGGAAAATTGCACCCGAAATGCCTCTCGGCTCTGCTTTGTGCTGCTTTAATGTGTCCACCCCGGAGGTGCCGGCTCGGCGGCGGCACAAAGGCTGCTGGAAGGGAGGGGAGGAAGGGATGGGAAGCTCAGAGAGGTTCCAGGGGGGATTTACTCCCCACTGGCCCACACAGACCCCCCAGTGCCAGGGTGAGGGGGCACAGTCAGGCTCTGACCCACGTGGTTGGCACTATCAGGCTCCCACAGCTTGGCCATGCCCGATGCCAGGGATGTCAGCTCAGTGGGATTGATCCCAGAGGGATGTGAGTCTTGGGGACAGTTTTTGGGGCAGGCAGCTTTGCTTAATCCTTGCCCAAAACTCCTGCTGCTGGAGCAGGGAGTGGGTTCCTACTAAACATCCCCATCTCACTGTGCTGGGACATTGCTCTGGCCTTGGGATGTGATTTCTAATTAATCCCATGTGAGTCATGGCTGCAATCACCATCCCACCCTGCCCGTCCCACTAGAGCCCTGACACGGAGGTGACACTGGATTTTGGGGTGGTGTGGGGAAAACAGTGACCCCCTGGTCGCTGGTTTGGCTTGGGGGACACTGGGGTGGTTGTGAGTATCCCTTTTCATCTGTGTCCCCTGCGGTGGCACCTTCTGCAGTGGGCTGGGGCAGCTGGGGACACCATTTCAGGGATGGGACAGGACGGACTGGAGACACCAGTTCAGGGATGATACAGGACACGACAGCCTGGGGACACTGTTCCAGGGCACAGTCCCCATGTCACAGGGATGACAAGGACAGGCTGGGCTGGCAGCACAGGGTCTGGGGGTGCTGAGGGAAGGGGGGGTCTGTCCCCACACCCTGCCAGCCCCCCACCTGCAGCTCAGGGGCTGCACGCAGCTGCCTGCCCGGGCGTGCATGCCAGGAATTTGGGAGTGCGGAGGGGGGCCGGCTGCCTCCGTGCCCTCTGACCCCGCGGATGATACAAGCCCTCTTCTGTTTCTCCTCAGCCCGCCGGCGGGGTCAGCCTGACGGCTGGCGCTGGCTCCCTGGCCGCGATAAAACAGCTCGTCTGTCACGACACAATAGATCCGTCAGGCTGCTGGCACGGCCCAGAGGACACGGCCCCGGGGCTGGGTGGGTGCTGGTGTGCCCCTTTGAGCTCTCCCAGCCATGCTGGGGCTCCCCAGGGTGCTCAGGGTCTCAGCAGAGGGGTAGGGACAGGGACAGGAGCCAGGTGTCCCGGCTGATACCCCTGCCAGCTGCTGCTCTGCTGCAGGGAGATACAGCCCTGTGTCCTGGCTCCCTGCCATGCCCGCTGCCCTCACTCCTCACCATCCAAAAATACCTCGGGAGGCCCCAGCACGAGGTGCCCCTCATGCAAGGGACGTTCCCGAGGAAATTTCTCACCTTCATCCACCCCAGTCCCACTTCTCTCCTGACTTCAGCGTCTTTTTATCCAATTTTGCATCAGCTTCTCAATAATTTCTGCCATCTCAATATCCAGCATGCTGATGGGTGCAGGCTGGGCGCCACATCCCCTTGCAGCACCACCCCCTGGCATGGGTGCAGGACCCCCTCCAGGACCCCCAGCCCCAACTGGGGGTGGTTTTTGAGAACTCAAAAGCGTCTCCAATTAGGAGCGGCGGTGCCGCGGCGCGCTGGCGAGGCACTGGGGCTGTCACTGTGCCGCCTTAATTAGCAGCACCAGGGCAGGGGTCAGCACAGCTCGGCGGTCTTGACAAGGCTGCTATCAAGTGCAAGGAGGGAGGAGGAGGGAAGGGAGGGAAAAGCAAAGCTCCCCAGCTCAGGACCAGCCTGAGCGGCGGGGAGGGGGAGGATGAGCGCGCCGGAGCCACGCAGGCAGAGTTAAAAGGGAATAAAATGGTCGCTGTCACCCGCTGGCGGCTCAGCGCCGGGGCTGTGCTTCCCGCTGCCGGGGTGTGGGACCGGCCCTGGGCTCCTCCAGCAGCCTGAACACCAGCCTGGGGAGGGGGGCACGGGACCCCCACCATGCTGGAGATGAAGAGCTGGTCGTCTTTGCTGCAGAGCCTCAGTAAGTGACAGGGGTGGCGAGGCTGGGGGCTGTGGGGTCACCCCTCCTGTGGGGACACCCCCACTGTGGGGACACCCCACTGCGAGGTCCCCACAAGCTGCCCCTTCCTCCGTGCAAGGGGAAATGGGTGGGTGGCAAGGCCGGGGTGAGGGTCCTGCACCCCCTGGCCCCTCGTGCCGCCCCGTCCCCTCTCCGGCGTCCCCGGCCGCGGGGTCAGCGCCCGGCCGTGGCCAGGCTTAACCTCTGCCCTTACCCTCCCGACCTCCAGGCCTGTTAAAAAGGGTTTAAATGCAAAGTTATTTGATAGCTAATCCCAGCTATCCTGGGGGCAGCCCCGGGCTTTGGCGCTGGGAATCGCCCCGAGCCGGGACCCTCGGGCGGCACCGCCGGCACAGCCGGGGTTGCACCGGGGCTGGAGGTCAGGCAAACGCGCCGATTAAAGTCCGGCGGGTGAAAAGAGCTTAAACAAATCCCAAATCCCTCAGATGCCAGATGAGGCTTGGTTGAAATTTGCTCGGGAGCCACCGTGGGGAGGGGGAGAGAGGCTGAAACTGGCAGGAGCACTGGGAAGGCCGCTGGGAGCACTGGGGAGGCTGTGTGGGTGCTGGGAGGGCTTGGGACTGGGCAGGGGGCTCCGTTGGTGTTCTGGGGGCCAGGGCAGTGTTGGGGGGCCCTGTGTGCCTTCCTGCCCTACATCCCTTTGCTGCTGAGCCAGGAGGGACCAGCATCAGGATTTCACCATCATCTCCCGATTTTAGCACATCTCTCCTCCAAAATGTCGTTTGTGGGGTGCCAAGGGGAGACACAGGTGGGTGGCCTCACTGCTGAGCAGTCACCCAGCCAAACTGTGTGCTTGGGAGCAAAAAATCCTGATTTTTCCCCTTCCAGGCATCATGACACTGCTCACTTGTCCTCAGGGCTGTGCCACTGAGGAGGTCACGGGTCCCTGGCCTGCTGCGTCCCCTTGCTTTCCTCAGGGAAAAACATGTCCTGGAGGTGCCAGGCTGCAGCCTCACATCAGGATAGGGACCAAAGTGTTCTCAGGTAGCCAGATGCTGCCACCCTGTTGTGATGCCATTGGGGAAACTGAGGCAGGCCCAACCAGGAGGTGCTGATGTGGTTGGGCAGGATGGGGGTTGTGGGTGGGAGGCAGCCAAAAAAGGAGGAATAGGGGGACAATTCCTGGTGACAGCTGTCCGGCCTGGGGCTGGGGTGGCCGGACAGGCTTTGTCCCTCAGTCCTTACCTGTCGCCCATGGCAATGAGTCCCCAAAGAACCGTCAGGGCCAGCTGAACCCCAGCCCAGGGACAGAGGTCACAGGTGCTGTGAGGAGCCACGCAGACCCCCAGGCCTCTCTTAATTGAGGAGGATGGATGGGCTGCAGGGAAGGCTGGGGACCTCTGTGCTCCCTGCCCGGTGGTTATGGGATGCCCTGTGCTCTGGTGGCAGCCTCTCCATTGTCACCTTGCACCTCCATCGTTGTGCCCGTTCCATTGTGGTGCAGCCTCCTTCTCACCCCCTTGTGAGCACTGGTGGCAGCCCCAAATCAGGGGGCTGTGCAGGGACCATTGGCCTCCCTAGCTCTGTCACGTCCCACATTCCACATCCCTGCCCACCAAGGGTTAACCCTGCAGAGGCAGGATGCCTGCAAGCCCTCGTGCCAGTTCAGAAATGAATGTTGCCTTTAATATACCATCCTTCAATCCTTATCTCTCCTAATTTATTGGACATAACTGGTTGCGCTGATGGATTCGTGGCTTAGACCTTGGCTTCTAAATTTCAGCATTAATAATCTGCCCCTTCATTCTGCTCTCCAGATGTCTTTCATTTATCTGCTTATTCAGTAGGGGTGCAACCTCGCGTCCTCCGTGCCAGCGCTAATGTGGCCCGGTGACAATAAATTTGGACTTGTAATAACATGGCCAGATGAATGAATTGACCTCTTGGTGACTGTCACTCCCAGCCTCCCCCCTTGTTAAGGACTGTGGGGATGAGGGGGGCCCCTAACAATGGATGCTGGTGTCAACCCCCTCCTCCTTGCTTTTTTTTATCCCCTAAATGTGGGAAAATTTGTGGGGAAGCAAATTTGAGGGGACTGCCTGATCTTTAATCAGCTTTGCAGCAGGGCGAGAGCAGCCACCCTTATGGAAATCCTAAAACCAGGGAGCCCCCAGGGGGCTGTGACCCCTGGCCCAGGTGGGGATGTGTCAGTGCTGCCGGGCTGAACCTGAACCGGGGCAGGTTGCACACCTGAGAGCGTGCGGAGGAATGTGTTTGCTTAATTAATTGGCGGCGGGAGCGCGCCGGGGGTGTAAATCTAACGTGGGCCTTGGCAGCCTGCAGTGCCGCGCACGCAAGACTAGACTTTAAATAAGGGTGCAATTATTGTTTGAATAATTGACGAACAACGGGCGCGCATCGGCGCTCAGCCTAATGGGCTTTGATCGCTCGCCAGGGCCGCCCGGCGCGCCGGCATCCCGCCCATGAAGGATGTGAGGGGTCCAGCCAGGGGTGTGGGTGGGTCAGAGGGGGGAAATTGGGGTGCTGCTCCCCTCTGGGTGGGTTTTGTGGGGCAGATGTGGAAAGTGGGGTGTTATTCCCCCCACCCCGCCCGGCCGACAGCGCGGCGCCGCGGGGTCGGCCAGGGAGGAGGAAGAGGACCCTGCACGTAGCAATTGATTTAAATCATTTTAGAGAGGACCTATGGAAAATAAAAAGCCTTTAATCACATTTGTATCCATTTCCAGCCTCGGTAAATCAATTTGGATTGAGCTGGGTGCCACGGTTACAGCTGATTAGCGCGCGGCGGATGGGGTCAAATTAATGCTAGCTGGGTTGGCTTAATGGGGTCACCGTTGTGAGCATCCTTCTTCTGGGGCGCTGGGGTGGGGAGGAACATTTCGGTCCTGTCCATGCCACGGAGAGTTTTCCCAGCAAGGAAGTGCCAGGATGTGAGCTCCATGCTTTTCCGTGCCTCAGTTTCCCCTTGCACATCAGTGTTAACCATCGCAGAGGAGGCAGTGAGCAACGCTGGGGATATTTAGGGGATATTTTGATTGTCCCACCTTCATTCCCCGATCCCATCGTGCATCACCCACGTGTCACAGCCACTCACGTGTCCTCCCCGCTGCCCCACGGAGGAGCCATAAACAGGGCCCTGCGCCCCGGTGCCGGTTAATTTGTTTTCAATAGGTTCCAATCAATTAAGCGTGGTCCTGGCGAAGGGAAAAGTGCCCTGGTAATTGGTGAGAATAAATCATTCGGTGCAGGCCCCTGGCAGAGCCGCGGTGCTGCCTGGGAGCCTGGGCTGCAGCCGCGTGGCACTGTGGGGATGGGGACACCGGGGATGGAACCCGCTGTGCCGGGTTCCTGGCTGGCATTCCTGCGGGGCTGGCGTGTGATCCGCTGGGAATGGCGTGCTTGGAAGCTCCCAGCTCGCTTCCTTCGCGTCTCCCTGCCTGGCCTGCCTGCTCCTTGCACGCGATGCCTGCCTGCACCCCGGGGTGAGGGCGATGCCTTCCCTGCCCGTCCCCATGGTGGGGAGCATCCCCCCCAATCCCTTCACCCGCCTCCCCCAGCCCTGCCCCAACCGGGGCTGTAATTACCGCACGCTGTGCTTTGATTGCTCCATTCCAATTAATTAAACCCGGCGGTGACCCAAATTATGATCCCTTGTCTTGTCAAGCGCCGTATTTTTAACCTTAACTGGCTGGGCTGTGTTTAGATTTCCAATCCGGGCAGAAATGTCACCCGGGGAGAGTGACTGGCGTTGAACCCAGCCTTCCCGTGACGAACCCCGTAATTAGAAACCCTCGTGTCCCCGAGACGGGTCTTTAAAGCTGTCAGAAGCCAAGATCCAGCCATTTGATACAAGACTATCATTAGCTGTGCCCAACCTATTAGCTGCAGGTAAATAACAGGCTGTACCGGAGCCGGGGAACAGGCGGGTTGGGGAATTGGATGATTCTTAATTAGGAGAAGCGGTGCGAGGGATGCTTTCCCCTCTAATTGCCTTCGTTAGCAGCCTGGGTGTGCGTCCCTGTGCCTGGATCCTCTTTCTTGGCGTGGTGACGGCTCCTGCACCCCATCTTCCCATCGTGGTGCCCATCCCACCTGCTGGCCCGGCCATGGGATGGGCGCCATGATGGGAAGGCAAGGGGCGTGAAGCCATTTCCCAGGCTTGGATAGGGATTGATGGTCTCCGGTCCAAGCAGAGGATAAATCTGGGCTTGCCGCCGCTTTCCGAGGGCTTGTCTGGGTGACATATTCGGTTGGTTTGAATGTCTGGATGGAAAATCAATCACCGGGGCTGTTTCCGTCCCCGCTTTCGCGCTACGTTTTAATTTGCCAGGCTGCAGGGTCCGTACTCCGAGGATCCATCTATATTTGTGTCAAGTGCCGGCGTCTTTGTCTCCCTGGTGCTGAATCGTCCTTCCCAGCTTGGCACGCTCTGCCCTGAGCACAGCGTTGGGGTGCAGGGGGCACTGGGGGGGTCTCCAACCCTCCTGGGGTTTTACCTGATGTGGAGCTGCCCTCCTTCACCGGATAGAGGGGCACAGAGTGTGGGAAACTGAGGCACGCAGTCTGCTCCAGGCTCTGCTTTTCCAGCTGGATGGATGAGGATCCCCTCCTGCTCTGCCCCCTCTGACAACAGGAGGACCCCCCCATATCCACCATATGGGGGGGTCAGGAGACACCCGGCAGTGCCGTGGCAGCGGTGCCGCCCGCCTGGCCCTCGCCGGCCTGCCCCCGCCTGATCCCTCTCCTGCAGACGCTCTCCCTGACACCGGCTGACAAGAGCCATTTCCAAGATGGATTGATTCAATTTAGCACCGATTTTTTGCCGGGGCCGGTGACGTACGGCTCCCCAGCCGGCGCTGGGGCGGCACGTGACTCCCCAGCGCCCGCCGTCATTAGAGCAGCTCAGCACCGGCTGCTGCAGCCTAATCAGCCCTGGCCGGCGTGGGAGGGGGGGCCTCATCCTGCCCTGCCACGGCTCCAGCAGGCTCTTGCCCCCGGCATTCCCACCAGGATCCGGCCCTGGGAATGCTGGGGTGGTGAGGTAGCCAGGATTGTGGCAGCTGGTAGCCAGGGTGGTACCCAGGGATGCTGCCAGCAGTGCCCAGGGATGCTGTTGGTGGTACCAGGGATGCTGCCAGCAGTGCCCAGAGATGTTGGTGTTGGTACCCAGGGATGCTGGTGTTGGTACCCAGGGATGTTGGTGGTGGTAGCCAGGGATGCTGACAGCAGCGCCCAGGTTTGCTGGTGTTGGTGCCCAGGGGTGCTGACAGCAGTGCCCAGAGATGCTGATTTTGGTACCCAGGGATGCTGCCAGAAGTGTCCAGGGATGCTGGTGTTGGTACCCAGGGATGCTGGTGTTGATACCCAGAGATGCTGCCAGCAGTACCCAGAAATTCTTGTAGCAATACCCAAGGGTGCTGGCAGTGGTACCCAGAGATGCTGGCAGCGCTGCCCAGGGATGTTGATGCTGATACCCAGGGATGCTGGCAGTGATACCCAGAGATGCTGGTGGTGGTACCTGGGGATGCTGGCGGTGATACCCAGCGGTGCCAGAGCCGCTGGTGAGGCTGCGCGGGGGTGATTTTGTTTGTTCCCTCGTTTTCTGGGTTTTTCTCCAGGCTTGATGAGTATGTCTGGTTCTTTCTCGCTGTCTGTCTTCTCCTCTCTCCTTCCTTTGGAGGCAAATGGCTGACTGATTGCTTTTCATCTCCCGCTCTGAGGAGCTGTAAGAGCTACTTTATACAAACATCAATTACAGGCACGTAATAAATTAAGGCTCCCTTACACCGAACCCATTAGAGTCCACTCTCATATCAAAGCGCTCCCATCACACACGGATTGGGGTGGAGTGGGGGGGAGGAGGGAGAGGGAGGAAAATGTCTTATTAGCCGGCAGATTGTTAGCAGAACACTGATTTAATTGTGTCCCCGCGCCCGAGCGCGGGAGGAGGACGCGGGGAGGGGGGGGTGGGTGGCAGAGGGGGGGCACCCGGGGCCTGCCAAAAAAGAAATGCCCAGGGATTGTTCCTTTCCCCGAGGTGCTGGGGGGCCACCTCCCTCCCAGGCTTGTCCCCGTGCCAGCGCCGGCTGCCAGCGATTCTCCTGGTAACGGCCGAGGGGGCTGCAATTCGGAGGTGCCCCCCACCCCGGCAGGCACCGTGCCGAGCAGCAGAGCCCAAGGGTGGGTGCCCACCCTCCTCCTACCCCCACCACCTTTGGGTGCCACCTCCAGCGCCTTGGCCTGCCTGGGTGATGCTGAGGGCTGCTGGGGCAGGGAGAGCGTGGCAGCTGCCTGGTGTCCCTGCGTGCCAAGGCCTTGTGGCGAGTCCTGCCATGGCACAGTGGGCATCGGGGCTGGGAATCTCAGGCTGGGAACACCTCCAGGTGCCTCCCTGCGTTTGGATGGTGCATCGGGGCGTGGAGGTGGAAAACCCGGGGAGATGGGGGCCAGGCGGGGAGGCAGGGAGCAAACTTCCCTGTAGGACAAAGGCGGCTGCATCCGCCAGCAGCTCCCGCTGCCTCTGCCTGCGAATAAATAGCCTCCAGGCTGTCAGTCTGGCACTACCCCGGGGCTGGAGGCTCTTGGAGAGGAACGGAGCCCGGGAACAGCAGGCATGGCTGGAGCGCTGCCCGCCGGGGCTGTGCAGGCGCTGGCACACCGCGCCGGCGCGCTCTGCCCGGCCGGGGCTGCCTCCCAGCCCGCCGTGGTGGCCCACATCCCTCGGGATGGGCACGGCTCCCCGGGGCACATGGGGGTGCTCAGGTGTCCGTGGATGGTGACACATGGCAGGTCACCGAGGTTGTCTGTCCTCCTGCAGAGGTGATGCACTGTGCTGCAAAGGGGGTGTGAGTGCTGTAAGAGTGTTACACACGCAGAAATTCATCCCTCTCTGCCCAGGGATGTTGTGCACACGCGTTTGTGCTCACACACACACACATCCCTCTCAGGGATGGTGCACACGCGTGTGCCCCACACACAACTGCACACCCAGCTCCTCTCTGCACCGAGCTGTGCCTCCCCCTTGCTGCACACCCCAGGGTGCGGGCTGGGGGTCCTGCTGGCCCCCCTCCCTCCCAGGGCAGGTTTTATCTCCCGGCCTGCTCCCTGCCTGCCGTTCCCTCGCTGCCCTCTGAGCCTGACATTTACATATTAATATTTTCCAGGGAGGCAATGCGTTGCGGTGCAAGTGTCTGCATTGTGGTTGCACATAATGTAAAGTGAGATAAAGCGCCCGGCTCCGCTATGAATAACTGCAAATGAAAACCCATGTGGCCATAAAAGCCTTCACATTTGCCCTGTCAGCATGTGGTACATCGGCTAAACAACTGATTTAGCTTTTCTTTTTTTTTTCCAAGGTTTATCACCACTTACAGAGGACATGCTCTTTGTGTACTGCCTGTCGCTTTCTGCTCAGCTTCCTTGTCACTTCCCCTCGGCGTCCTCCCAGCCGGGCCCCGAAACGATGCTCTGCTCCTCTAAACCGCCCTGACAGCCCCTATTAGCTTCTGGCCGAGTACAGCTTGGCGCTGCTGGGGCTATTTATCTCGCCGGCACAGAGGGCTGTTATCTATCACCCTCGCTCCGTACGGCCCCGCTCCTCTGCTTCTGCTGATGGCAGGGATTTGGGATGGGGTCCTGGGGGAAGCGAGGGGACCTGGGGGCGCTTATCCCTCCTCCCAAAGGAGCTGGATGCAGCCACCAGGCTTTGCTTTTTTGGCCACGGTGCCTCCTTATCCTGGTGCTGCCGGGCTCTGACCTCTTTGCACCAAGGAGGATGCAGCCCAAACCGCTCGGGATAACCCTGGAGAATTCTTGCTGCTCCTACGCGGCGTGGCTGGTGTCATCCCCACAGCGGTGGCCCCGGGCAGGGGTGATGTCCCTGCGGGACCGCTGGCTCCCGAAGGCGCCGGCTTGGGTGCCAGACCTGAAATACCGGGTGGGGAGGGAGCAGGCGGGGTGGTGACGCCGGGGAGCGGGACGAGCAGCTCCGTGCGGTGCCTGCGGCACGGGGGGGAGGAGGACGGGGGTCCCCGCTGGGTGCCCGCGGAGCTGCCTGGCCCTCGGCCAAGGGTGCTGGCACCCAGCCGGCCCCCGGCACTGCCGGTAACCAGAGCTGCCTCCCCTCGCTGTTATTTCAGCAGGTGGGGGCAGATCGGTTTACAAGGCCAGGGAGATGCCTATCAGTCCCCTCCCGCCACTTCGTCCCCACGCCACCTCTGCCACGTCCCCGTTAGCAGGGCTGGATGTCACCGGTGATGACAACTGCCATCACCAGCGGTCACCTCTGCTCTTTGGGGTCCCCTGCAGTGGCTGGTGCTGGCAGAGGGACAGCAGTGTCACCAGCATGGTGGCCTTTACCCCTGGCTGCCCCATGCTACCACCTCGGCTCATCCCCTTGAGTCACGCCAGCAGATGGGACGTCATGGCAGGCGCCAGCGAGGTGTTGTCCTGCAGGGCCAGCCTGGGCTGGTGTAAGCTCTGTGTCACCCCACGCCCTGCCCAGGGTGCCCTGGGCTCCGGGCAGGGGCTGAGGGGGCCCTGTCCCACTGGCAGGGCTTGCATCACAGCACCATGGGGGTGTTGCATAAGCGTTCTCTGCCTCAACCTGCCCCTGGCCAGTGCTTGGGGAGGGCTCTGGGGGGCCGTGGGTGGGAAGCAGGGGGCCAGGGTGGTTGTTTACAGCCACGGAGCTTGTTTCCTTCCACCTGCCTCGGGGGAAGCAGTTAGCGATTTGTTAGTCAAACCAGATGAGCCTTCCTGGAGTGGCTTCCTGCCAGGCTCAACGCGGCCTGGCCGCCCTGCTGGCAGGGTCCCCTGTGTCCCCTGGCCCTGCTGTGCCCCTCACCGCAGCCGGTGTCACACGGAGGCTGCGTGGGTGGGATGTGGTGAGGTTCAGCAGCCTCCAGGCATCGCCTGGAGTGGTGTGGGCACCCCCGGAGCAGCGTGCTTGGAGAACCAGGGTGGTGCTTGCTTTGGGGCCTCTCCCCAGATACCTCCAGGGAGGCTGTGCTGGCCGTGGCAGATCCCGTGGTGGCTTGGCGGGGTGGCGAGGTGGAGGGCAGCTCTCCAGGGAGATGTTTGGGGGATGGCTGGGCGCTGTGTGATGCTCTGAGCCACCCCTGTGACAAGGGCCACGCGTGTCAAGGCCCATGTGCATCGTGTGTGCATCATCCATGGCGAGCCACGTGCGGTGCATCGTGTCCCATGCGCCACTCGCGGGCACGCTGTGCTGAACCCCACACGCGACCCTGCATTGCAACATGCACCGAAAACAATGCATCCTGAGCACCATGCGCTGACCCCCAGGCACCACACGCCAAGCCCCACGTGTCACACACCTGGCTGATGTGCCAGGCCCTCTGCACTGAGCATTGGGTGCATCAGGAGCCACATGGTCAGCCACCCTGCCCTGGTGCCACGCATGCCGCATCCCGCATGCATCCTGCACGCATCCCGGCCACTGCCACGACCCTGCGGGACCAGGGCCCACGCAGGAAGCTGGAAGTGCCAACCCTCGCCCCCTCTCTCACCGAGTGGCGCCGGGGTGATAAATAAGGAAGTTAACACCCAACCCGGGCTGCTAATTAGCTTTTAACCTGTACTAGCAGTTAACTACAAAAGGCAGTCATTTGTTCCGGGGAGCTGGTAGCGTAGAAAGAACGAAACATGGCCAATTTTGTTCAGGATGAATTAAGACTTGCAAATGTAAAATGAGTTCATCTATTTAATTAAGTAGCGGCAATATGGATGTTAAATTAAGTTAATGGCAGGCATGCCAAAACAAGGTTATACAAATCTCGTCCTGGCGGGGTGGGTTCCGGATCCGGCCTTTGGATGTGAGGCACCGCCAGGGCCCTGGGGTGGGCTTGGTGGCCTTGGGGACAGCCCGATGGCCTCCTCAGGGATAGAGGGAGATGGAGGTGGAGGGAAGGAAAAACAGGAGGAAAGGCAAAGCGCCTCTCAGCCAGCGCCGCAATCTTATCAGGGCTGAACTTTACTCTCCCGCTAAAGATATAGGATACTTCAGGGACATCGGAAAGAAATAATAACCCTCTGATTTGTAGCTCTTGGGCTCTGGCAACCGAGGGGGAAGGAAGACTGTCTTCTGCCATTACCATTTTTTGTATGAACTATTCCCCAAAGAAATCAAACCCTTGTACAAGCCCTCCCGTGCGGCAGCCCCTGCTCCGGCGCTGACCCGAGCCGTACGGATTATCACCGCGCATCGCAGCCGGAGACAGGAACATTCATTAAAATTTGAAACACAAATGGAAAATTGCTACTTGAAGCCTCCTTGCCGGAGAGCCAGCCGCTTGATCAGAGACCTCATTAATGTATCTAATGTGTAAGGAACAATTAGACTTTTCAAAGACATCCTTTTCCCAGCCAGGGGAAAAAAACAACAAAACACCAGAAGGAGCTTGAACCCCTCCCAATCCAAAGCAACCCCAAAGCTGCCCCGAGGGATCGGGGTGCACAGCCCCAGAGGGAGCCTAGGAGCCGCCGCAGAGTCTCGGCTCCATCCCGGCACCCGAAATGCCCGTTTCTCCTTAAGTTAGATGGGGAGGAAAGTGGGCTGATTAAAAAGCTGATTTCTTTTTCCCAGCGACCGGCAGGGTTTTGCCATCCTCCCGTAATTAGCCGGTTACACGGCCGTATGTTTTATTTATGAGCCGAGGGCGGAGGGAAGGGGAAGCGGAGGAACGACCGTGCCCTATATATCTGCAAATAAAACACTTCATTTCCCTCCTGGGGAATGTCACCTCGAGAAACCATCGCTTTCCTGCTCACTGCCCCGTCCAAATCGCAGGCTGTAAATGGCTTTGTGGGCCTGGCTGGCGCTCAGATGGGTTTAAAATATGGATTTATGTCTTTATTCTGCATAGTCAAAGGTCAACAAGAGCAGGAAATCATCGCTGAGCTGCTTATTTACGATGGGAGGCGACCGCTCGCTCCTCTTGAACCCGTGTCCCCAACTGCTGGATGCTTCCAGGGTGCTGGGATGCAGGAATGCAATGGAGCCCGAGCCTCAGTTTCCCTAGAGCGAGCATCCCTTGGGGTTGGTCATCCCACTGGGGGCCACAGGCTGGATATCCCAGCACGGCCACATCCCACTCCGTTGGGGACACCCATGGGGAGGCCGAGCATCCCTCGGGACGGGTGTCCCGGTGGTGATCCGGGGCTGTCCGTGCGCTGTGGGCAGGGCAGGGCAGGGCCGGCCCCGCAAGCTGCGCTCTCATGCTTTGCTAATCCCGCCTGGCACCTGCCCCAGCTCCCGGCGGCTTCGCGCGAGCAAAGGAACCAATTAATCCTCCCGGCGCTCGGGGAAGTGGGTCAGGCTCGTCAGGCTCTCCCGCTAACGAGGGGCGAGGCGCGGCGTGGCCCAGCCGGCTGCTGGGTGGCCGGACGGGTGTCTCGGCCGGTGCCCGGCGTCCCGGTTCCCGCGAGGGGTGGTAAGTGGGTAAACTGAGGCAGGGTGGTCGCCCGCAGAGCGGGGAACAAGCTCAGGAGGGTGGCGGATAAATTCGGTTGGGACCATGATGTCGCAAAGGGTTTCCCAACGGGGCCGCTGCGCCTCGGTTTCCCCATGCCAAGCAACGGGTGCTCCTGGTTTGGGGTGTTGTGGGGTTTTGGGAGGCAGGGCGGGGAGGGAGCGCAGGCAGGGCGCCCCTTTGAAGTGGAGCCCAACTTCCAGGAGTGAAGCAATTCTCGTTTGCATAATGAATAAAGGCAGCGGGAGATGGGGGGGGGGATGAGGGAGGGGGGTGAAACCCCAAAACCGGAGCTGGCAGGCAGGTCTGCCCTCCCTCCCCTCCCTGGCCTCCCCTCCCTGCCTGCCCGCTCCCCCAGCCGCCTGTAATTACAGGTTTATTGCCTGCACAGCTATTGTGTAATGACATGTTTGCAAATTAATTTTTACGGCTCCTGCCGTGGTGGTGGGGGGAGCAGGGGAGAGGTCCCCCGGTGCTTGCCTGAACCCGGCAAATCCAACCCCTCTGCGAGCCCTCAGGTGGGAATTGGGTGGGATTCGGGTGATGTGGTGGCTCCAAAAGCTTTCCCAGCGTGGGGTGGGGGCTCCCCATTGCACCCACACTGGGTTTGGGGTGCCCCCAGGTGTGTCACCCCATCAGTGACATTACAGAGTGCACCAGCGAGGTGTGAGGGGGTTTGGCCGGGGTGGGGGGACACCGCGGTGGAGCAGCACCCCAAGGTGGGGAGCAGCACCCCACAGAGCCCGGTGACACAGGGGAGCTGCCGGGGAGGGAGCGGGACGCGAGCGACGATGACTCAGGGGACGGGCCAGAAATACTCCCAGCGCCGATCTTGACAGATGTAGGTTAGGAAGGAAGAGAAGACATAATAATAATCCCCCGACCTGGAATCGGGAAAGCAATATTTAACGGGGGATGGGGGGGAGGAGGAGGAGGAGGAAGGTGCAGGTTTGTACAGGCTGTGTCTCTGCCGAGTGGGATTTTGGGGAGCACGGCTGGCAGGGTGGGAGTGCAGGGATGCCTCTGTGTGTGTGTGTGTGCACTCGTGCACATGTGCAGCCAGAGGAACTCTCACAAACCCCCTCCAAACATCCATGCCCAGCCATGGGGCTGGGTAGGTTTGGGGTGATGCTGTGACCCCCTTTTATCCCTTGGGCCCATGCTCTGGTGAAGGTAGGGCAGGCAGTGGGCACCTGGATGGATTTGGGGTGACACTGTGACCCCCGTGCCCCTCTGTCCCTACACCCAGTGCAGGCAATGAGCACCTGGGAATGGCTGGATGGGTTTGGGGTGACACCATGACCTCCATGCCCCCTGTCCCCACGCTCTGGAGCAGGCAGTGGCCACCTGGGAAAGGCTGGGTGGATTTGGGGTTGCTCTGTGACCCCCATGCCCCTCTGTTCCCATGCCTTAGAGCAAGCAGTGGCCTCCTGGGAATGGCTGGATGGGTTTGGGGTGAAACCGTGAGCCCCGTGCCCCCTGTCCCCACACCCAATGCAGGCAGTGGGCACCTGGGAAAGGCTGGATGGGTTTGGGGTTGCCCTGTGACCCCCATGCCCTTCTGTCCTGACGCTCTGGAGCAGGCAGGGGCCACCTGGGAAAGGCTGGATGGGTTTGGGGTGACACCGTGACCCCCGTGCCCCCCCATCCCCACACTCTGGAGCGGGCAGAGGCCACCTGGGAAAGGCTGGATGGGTTTGGGGTGACACCGTGACCCCCATGCCCTCTGTCCCCACACTCTGGAGCGGGCGGAGGGCACCTGGGAATGGCTGGATGGATTTGGGGTGACACTGTGACCTCTGTGACCCCATCCCCACACCCAGTGCAGGCAGGGGGCACCTGGGAAAGGCTGGATGAGTTTGGGGTTGCCCTGTGACCCCCATGCCCTCTGTCCCCATGCTCTGAAGCAGGCAGTGGGCACTAGGGGGTGGCTGGATGGGTTTGGGGTGACACTCTAACCTCCATGGCCCCCCATCCCCACACTCTGGAGTGGGCAGAGGCCACCTGGGAAAGGCTGGATGGGTTTGGGGTGACACCATGACCCCCATGCCCTTCTGTCCCCATGCTCTGGAGCAGGCAGGGGCCAGCTGGGAATGGCAGGGTGGATTTGGGGTGACACAGTGATCTCCATGCCCCCTGTCCCCACACCCAATGCAGGCAGGGGGCACCTGGGAATGGCTGGATGGGTTTGGGGTTGCCCTGTGACCCCCATGCCCTTCTGTCCCCAAGCTCTGGAGCAGGCAGTGGGCACTAGGGGGTGGCTGGATGGGTTTGGGGTGACACCGTGACCCCCGTGCCCCCTGTCCCCGCGCTGCGGTGCGGGCAGAGGGCGCCTGGGAATGGCCTCTGTATCTTTAAGCTGTTGGAAGGGCTGGCCATTATCACACAGGATGTGGCTTCTCTTGCAGGGGCGAGATATCGCACGTCGCCCCGGTGAACTTTGGTGTTAAAACCAGTTTGGGAAGAGCAGGACCGAGCTGGGCGGGGGCGCGCTGTAGGGGGGAAGCTCGCGGGCGCGCTCCCGTGAGAAAGCGCGCTCCCGCTGGGAAGCGCGTGCCCGCGGGAGCGCGCCCGTGCGTGCCTGGAGCCAGCGACGCTTCCCCCCCTCCCCTCCCTTCCCCGTTCCACCCCGTCCCCTCCTTTCTCCACCCCGCCTTTGGCTGATCGTTTGCTTAAAGCAAATTAAGCCGGGCCCTCGTTACTATGGTGCAGCCAGGATCTCCAGCCTCCCTCGCGCTCCCGTAATAGCATTTATTAGCCCTATTTGCCTGCAAGCATGTCTTCCCGGATCTGCTAATGCATCAGCGGAGAGGGGATGGGGGAGATCCTATCGGGCGGCTCATTACGGCCCCCGACTCCCAGCGAGGCCGGCGTGGGGGGGATTTAGGGGCTCGGAGGTGATTTTGGGGTTGGGGGAGGCAGCAGGGGCTCACCCCCAGCTCCCCGCGCTGGGGTTGGGGCAGGCGGCTTTGCTCGCCTGCCTTTTGTGAAGCAGCAGGCAGCTCCCGGCAGGCAGGAAAGTTGGGTTATTTATTGTTTTATTTCCTAATTTTCCCTCCTGAAGCGACTGGAGGGAGGGGGGGGGCTCGGTTTCTTTCCTATTTTTATTTTACATATCTCTGTCTTTCCCCCCCCACTCCTCCCCGCCCGCCGCATCGGCAGCTGTTTGAAAACAGAAAAAGGCAAGAAAGAAAAAAAAAAATTAAAATTATTCCGTCTGTAGGCGAGGAGGAGGAGCGGGGGGGGAGGAAGGAGGCTGCTCCCCGGGGCGCCCCGGGGGTTCACCCCCTCCCCCGAAACCGCCGGGGCCAAAGGCTGGAGCCCGGGGGACGCGGGCGGTGGGCGGAGGGTGCTGGGGGCGAGCAGCTGCCGGCCGCCCTCCTGCCCGCTCGCCGTCATTAGGGGAGACAAATCTGCTGTCAAGGAGCCAGATTTCCAATTTGCCGATAATGATTCTTGCATGAAAATTGATCGAGGGGCAAGTCTGCCGCCTCTCGCCCGCCCGCCTTGGCGCAGCCCGGGCAGACGGGGCTTTCCGGCCGCACGGACGGACGGACGGACGGACGGACAGACACCGGCTGGGCAAAGCCCCGCGTGGGTCACCCCCACTGCACTGCTCAGGGGGTGCGTTCCCCGCCGCTGAGGGTCCCACCGCCTCTTCATCCTCCTCCTCCTCCTCCTCCTCCTCCTGGCTGGTTTTTTGTGTGCCTGCGGTTGGCAGCTGGGGGGGCTCAGCGGCAGGAAAACCCCCGGGAAGGCGTCACGCGTGGCAGCCGGGCTCCTGCCCTGGCCCCGCCGGTGACAGCCGCCACCGCCACCCTCCGCCGGCGCCCTGGGCTCGCTGCTATTTCAATTTTTATTTTTTCCTCCTCCCCCCACGCACTTGATTCCCCCCGCTCCTCCTCCTCCTCCTCCTCCTCCTCCTTCTCCTCCTCCCCGCTCCACCGTATTTTTTCGCCTCTGGTTTATTTTTCCAACCCCCTCCGTGTGGCTTGGTGCTAATTTTTGGGGTTTTTTTCTTTTTTGGTTTTTTTTCTCTTTTTTTTTCCTTTTTTTTTTTTCTTCGCTTCCTGACACATCCTCCTCACGTTGGCTCTTTTATTTTTTTTTTTTTTTAATTTTTTTTTTCCCTGGCTGCAATGGAACTGTAACATAAATCATGTTTGGGTTGAAACCACCTCTCTATTACTTACCAGGTAAGGCACCGAGCGATGCTGCCGCCAGCTCTCCCTCCGCACTCCCTCTCCCCCCACTCCGGGGTCTCCCCCCGGGGTCCCCCCCAACCCGGGGACTCCCCTTTGTCCTCCCCAGCCAGCGGCAACCAAAGGGCGATTTGGGGGTGAACTTACTTTCTTACAAAAGGTTTTGGGGTCGGAGGAAAGGGGGAGCAGAGAGCCCCGGCACGGCACTGCAGTGTTTTGGGGTGCTCGGATCCCCCTCTCTCCTCCTGCTGCCACTCCCTCCCCCTGGGGGTTTCTCCCTCTCCCCGAGGAGCCGGGGGCGTTCTGGCCGAGCTGGGATGGGGAGAAATTCGGGATGCGCCGTGTTTTGGGGTGCCAGCCTCGTCACTGATTTGGGGCACCAAAGTTTGCTGTGCCACCCCAGCCGGCAGCTCCGACCCCGCGGCAGCCGGCGAGGGAGGGGGATCCCCCCGGGGGGGTTTTGGGGAGCATCGCTGGGGTTGGGGGTGCGTGCAGGGTCTGTGCTCGGGGTGAGTGTCTTGAGGGGGCTTTGGGGTGCTGAGGGTGGGAGCTGGGGGTGCAGGCTCAGGGTGCGGGTTTGGGGTGCTCACCGGGGCTGTAGGCTCGGCGCACTCTGAGCTCCGGGTGTGATCTCGGGGTTCACACCCGGGGTGCAGCCTCCGGATGCAACCTCGGGCTGGGAGCCCCGGCTGCGAACTCGAGGCGCTTTCGGGGTGCAGCCTCGGGCTGGGAGCCCCGGCTGAGAACTCACGGCGCTTTCGGGGTGCAGGCTCGGTCTGCAGGCTCGGGGCGCTCTGGCGGAGTTGGGGAGCAGCGGCAGGGCCCTGTGCGGGGCTCGGTGCCCACGCGTGGCCGTTCCCCCGCCGGTGGTTGTTTGTTTCAGGAAATGGCTTTTGGCATGTGGCCGTTCTCACCGGAGCCAGCGGCTCTCCCAGCGCGCCTGCGCCGCAGCGCACGAAGGCGAGCCGGGCAGGGCGGCCGAGGGGGCACCGGGGTCGAATTGGGGGTCCCCCCTGCTTTTGGGAGGGGTTGAGGTGTAACATCTCCTACCAGCGCCGTGCCACGGTGGGGACATGTGTGACCTGCTTTCCTGAGCGCTCCGACCCTGCGCCCTCCTCCGTGCCGGCTCTGGGGGTTCCGCTCCCCGTGTTCCCCCCAAAACATCGCCTCGCCTGCTCCTGGCTCATCTCCCCTTCCTGCAGCAGCCCTGAGCGATTCCTGCCCGGCCTCGGAGCCATCCCTCGCCGTGGGGACTCCTCCGAGAGGGCTGCAGGTGCAGGGAGACGGGTTTGGGGTTGGCTTTTTTTTTTTTTTTCCCCCTTTCAATTCCATATTTAGCACGCGCCGGTCGAGCCGGGGTTCCCGGCGGCAGCTCCTGTTGCGTGAAACTTCTGGTTCTGCCCTTGTGGCTGATGCACTAATTCCTGCGCCCTGGAAAAAAAAAAAAAAAACCTGCTCCGGCCGGCTCCCCAAGCGCCTGGCAGGAGAGGGAATAATAAAATCGGAGGAGAAAAGCGAGCCGGAGAGGAGCATGGAAGTGTCAGGCTGCGAGGTTTAAAGCAATTAGGGGGAACGATGCTGGAGGCGCTGGCACGCAGCGGGATCGCTGGCGGCAGCTGCCGGGCGTTGGGAGATGCCGGTGGGGCCAGGTCGGGTGGGAGCAGATGGAGCCGGGAACCTTTTCCCCCCCTGCCCTGGGCTCGCGGGGGTTTCATCAGCGCGGGGCTGGTGGCGGTGACTCAGCGGCGCGAGTCCTGCTGGGGACTGTCACCGCCTCAGGGACTGCCTGGCCGTGGCCCGTGTCACACGCTTCTCTTCTCGGGGGTTTGTTCGCCGAGCTTGGCTGGCCCGGGATCCAGCCGGCTCCTCGGTGTCCCCTCAGTCCCTGTGGTCACCAATCCTCCTGTCCCCTGCACCCCTCTGGTCACTGAAGTGTTGTCACCAATGCTGCTGTCCCCTTTTATCCCTCTGGTCACCAGTGCTCCTGTCCCCTCTTGTCACTGATGGTTGTATCCCTGTGGTCACCAATCCTATCCCCTGCATCCCTTTGGTCACTGAAGCGTCTGTCCCTGATGTCACCAGTGCCGCTGTCCCCTTTTATCCCTCTGGTCACCTCACCAATGCTCTTGTCCCCTCTTGTCACTGATGGTTTTATCCCTGTGGTCACCAATCCTCCTGTCCCCTGCATCCCTTTGGTCACTGAAGTGTTGTCACCAATGCTGCTGTCCCCTGCATCCCTTTGGTCACTGAAGTGTCTGTCCCTGTTGTCACCAATGCCGCTGTCCCCTTTTATCCCTCTGGTCGCCTCACCAGTGCTCCTGTCACCTCTGTCTCTCTGGTCACCGATGCTGCTGTCCCCTTTTATCCCCGTGCTCACCGATGCCAGTGTCCCCTGTGTGCCTCTGGTCCTGGGGCTGGATTTGTGCCGGCTGTGAGGTGACACCGGGCGCTGTTGGGGACCTGCCACCAGGCATCCCTGAGAGCCAGGGCACAGGGCAGGGACCCCATTCCCTGCTGCTCCACATGGGAACCACGCTCAGGCTGATCTTCCCTGGGATAACACGGGCGCAGCTGTCACCCTGCGGCCGGTGTCAGCGTCCCTCGGGGACACCACCCTGCCTTGGGGACAGCAGCACCCTCAGGGGACACAGAGCATCCCTGGGGGGCCTGGCTGTTTGCTCCAGCAAGCACAAGGGTGGCACCTGGATACACACAGCATTTTGGGGGTTCCCCTTCCCTATGAGCGCCCCCAAATCCAGCAATTCCCCCCCAGGTGCTGAGGGGCTCTGGGGCTCCCCGGCGGGGAGAGGAGAGGATGGCGGTGGGTGCCGGCAGCAGCGGATGCTGCTGACTCAGGACCTTCCCAAATGGTTCCTATTTTTATTCCGGGCCCGGGAATATTTAGCCCCTGGATCAAAGCAGATGGAAGGAGCTGGGTGATGCCGCGTAAACACCCGCTCGGCGGGTGCCGCTGCCGCGAGGTGTGACTCACCGGCGGCTCTCGGCGGCGCTGGGCGGGCGCACTCGCCTCCAGGCTGGGTTTGGGGTGCTGGGGGGCTGAGCCCCGCTCTTGGCAGCACCCCCCAGCTGGGTTTGGGGATACCCCTCCTCATCCTCGCCGGGTGTGGGGTTCAGGGGTGCGCGTGGAGGTGTTGGTGGGGTGCTAAGGGGGGGGGCTGGGTGATTCCGGGGGGTTCCAAGCCTTGTTGGGGTGCCGGGAAGTCCTCCTGCCTTCCTCCCTTGCTCACCCCACCATCTTCCTCTTCCTCCTCCTCTCGCCAGTCCTAAATTCGGTCGCCATGGCAACCATGTCAACCACTTTCCAGCTTCCCCGTGATGGTTTGAGGAGGGGAGGGAAGAGGGAAGCCGGGGGAAGGGGGGGACTGGGGGCTTTGCTCGGAGCTCGGGGTGGGGGGTGGACGCTTCCCAGATGGTTTTTTCCTGCTGGATCCTGTCTGGCAAGTGGAGCCCGTGCCAGCCCAGCGTGTGCCAAGGGGCCGGGGGGTCCCGGCCTGGGGAGGGGGCTCCATCAGTGGTGAGTGGGTGGGTGGGCATCCCAAAATCCGGTGCCTTTCTGCAGCCACCCTGCTCATCCCTATCAGTAGCCACACAGCCGGGAGAGGGGGGTGAATTATTCACGGACACCCCCCTTTTCCTTCCTCCTTCCTTTCTCACCCCCTCACCCTCCCGTAATCTCTTTATTCCCAGGCTAAACCCGGTTCCTGACGGTTTTACGGGCAGATTTGCCGGTACCTATATAGGACAGGGTGCACAGCCGGGTGTCTGGGTGGGTGGGTGGGTAAGGCCAGCATTGGCATCACCCCACGGCGGGTGGGCCCCCGCCTGCCCCCTGGGACCGGCTGTGAGACGGAATCACCCCAGCGGGAATTTGGGGTCACCCTGCCACAACCCCACCACCCCTGCACCCCAATCCCCGAGGGGCGCAGCGGGCACCGCTCACCTCCGAACCTCCAAAAGGCACCGCGGGGGTTTTGAAAAGGGGGGGGGAGCAGGTGCTGCCTTTCTCTCCGGCGTGTCCCCCCCGCTTTTCCCTCGCCTTGGCACCGGCTGGCGGCACCTGCCGGGATGCTCCTTGGCACGGCACCGCGGCACGTGCGCGGGCACCGCCGGCGGCAGCCGCGCTCCCGGCACCGGCGGTGGCAGCCGGGGACGGGGAGGGGGGAAAAGGAGCGGGGCCAGCCCTGCCCCTGAAGCCTGGCAGCAGGAGCATCCCCTCCCTCTAATTTTATGACTGATTTTTAACTTTTATTTCCCAAACGCTGCGCTTAATTAAACCCAGGCGCCTCTCGCCGCCAGCCCGACGTGGGGGATTTACGACTCCAAACATCGACCCCCGCCGGAAAAAAAAAAACAACCCAAAAAACCTTCTCTGACAGATTATTCGGATTCGAAGTGGGGGTGGCACTCCAAACCCCCGCCCTCATCCCTTGCAAGATGCTTTTGAGGGGGGGAAAAGACGGCTGAGCTTCAGCATCCCCGAGCTTCCTCCTTCCCCCCTTCTTTTAATAATAATGCTTTAAAGATGTTTGACATCTGTAACAAACAGCTGGCATCCTGTTATGGAAGAATGTCCTTTTATTTCCGAGCAGGTTGAACTGTCATTAATAGTATAATTAGGTGATTATCGGCGTACAGCAGAAAACTGCTTAATTGCACAGCCAGCTTTCCCGAGGATCCCAGCTCCTTTATTGCTGGATTTGTTTTAGCCGCCTGAATTTTTTTTTTCGCACTGTTTTGTTGGGTTCGGTTGTTGGGTTTTTTTTTTTTTTTTTTTTTTTTTTTTTTTTTTTTTTTTTGCCACGTTGATGATTATTATTTTTTAATGCGTGTGACAGCTGGGGGAGCACTGGGAGGGGGGGACACACACCAGGGCTGGCACTGTCCCTATGTGTGTCCCCCCCCGTCGCTTCCAGGTCCTTAGGGGGTTTAGTTTTAACCCCGTGTGTGCTGGAGTTGGGGAAAAGGGGTTAGAGGGAGGGTGCAGCACCCATGGTTGGGTGCTGAGAGTTATTTGAGGGAATAAAAGAGATTTCTTTGTTGGGCAGCAGAGCCGTGGCACCTGCCTGGAGGGCACCCATCACCCTGGGCAGCCTTCCCTGCTGGGAGCCTGATTTTGGAGCTCCGTGCCAAACCCGCCTGGTTCCCTGTCCCTGTTCCCGTGCTGTCGCTCCATCGCCATCCCCACCCTCATCCCCATCCCCGGGATGTGCGGCTTTGGGGGCAGAGCAGCTTTTTTGGCGCCTGCCAGACAATAGCGCTTTGTATCTCCCCCCCGGTGCCGCCAAACACACTTGTTAGCGCCGCAGCTTTGTGCTGTAAATTTCCATGGAGTAATTACGTCTTAATTTATGATAATCCCGGGCGGGCGGTGGGAGGGGGGAGAGGGGGGCAAGCGCCAGTCAAGTTTGGAAGTTGCCCGGCGGGATTTGGGGTCCCCCCGTGGCTTTTCCTGACCGTGAACTCCACGCTCGACCGTGAACTTCTCCATCCCGGTGGGTTGGGGAGAGGGGAATCACCGAGCAGAGAACCGGGGCTGTTCCCGGGGGTAACGGGGCTGTTCCCGGGGGTAACAGCGAGTGAGGCCACGTTGTGGTCGGGGTTTGGTGTCACTTTGCAGGGCCGGAATGTCCCCAGTGCTGTGGTTGGTGTGTCCCATCCAGGGAGCTCGGGATCATCCCGGGGTCATCCTGGGGTGAGCGTCCCATCCTGTGTGTGTGTCCCAGTGCTGGCTCCCGCGACAAGGAGGGAATTTCTTGGCTTCCCCAGGGTCCTGGCACGGCTCCGGAGCGGGGCCGGACCCTTCCCCCTTGCCGGCTCTGAATGGCTCATCCCGCCTTTGTCTGGAGGGCTTATTACCGGCAAAATAGAGGCGCTTTTCCCTCGGCCTTCCCAGCGGGCAAATTAAATGCTTCGGCAATTGGAGAGGAGGAGGAGGACGATGGGGAGGGGAGGAAGGCTCTCATCACCCCGGAGGGTGACCACAATGCCAGGCAGGGCGCTGGCATCTCCGGGTGTGGGAAAGGGAGAGAGGGTCCCCTCCAAAGCCACCACGGTGGGAATTCCGTGGGATTTGGGGGTGCCTCCTCCACGGGGAGGTTTGGGGGATGTCATGGAGCATTCCTGCGGAGCTGGGAGGGTGCTGGCATCCTTGGGAGGGTGCTGGCATCCTTGGGAGGGTGCTGGCATCCTGGCATCCCGCTGTCCTTGTCCTGTGGGCACCCTGTGCCCTGCTCCAGGCTGGGATTGATCCCTGGGGAGCGCTGAGAGCCTCGGGCTGTGCCCGCTGCACCTGCAGCCGGGTCCCCGTTGGGAGGCAGCGTGCACCCACTGACATTTGCCAAGCGTAAAAATTCAATTAATTCCGGCAGGCAGATTAAATATAAGTGAATTTTAATAATTTGCTGGAAAGGCTGAGGATTACTGTAGGCGAAAAGGGAAGATGCTGCTCGTGGGGGCACGGGCTGGCCTTCCCAGCACCGGCACATGGGATCACTGCTTTTAATCACCCTAAATCCCAGTGTGGGAAGAGGAGAGGGGTCTGCTCCCCTTGCTGGGGTTTTGGTTGAGCTTCCTTGCAATGAGGAACGTGCTGGAGCTGTCCCACCACTGCTGGCAGCGTGTCCTTGTCCCCAGCAGAGACTGGTTCCAGGGACATCTCTGCTCCTTCAAACCTTCCTCATTTTCTTGTGGGGCTCCATGGAAAGGGAAACACCCATCAAGGCGGCCCTGGTGACACTGCAGGTGCTCCCAGGCTTGGAGAAATCCAAGGTCTTCCCAAGACCTCCACAACATCTCATAGCTCAAAGCTGGGCGCAGATGGCATTGAAAAAAATGAAAATCCACGCAGCAAATCTGCTGTTTGCCAGGGATAATTTCTTACCCCAAGGTAAAACCTTTGCTCTGGGTCATCTGCACCACCCAAAACTGCTGGGGGATCCTGGGGGTGAAGGGGGGACCCCCATCCTGCTCGGACTCCCCCATCCTGCCCAGCCCCCCGGCTCTGCAGCAGGATTGATGGAGATTGCCTGTGACCTTTGCTAGGACACGAGGAATTACCATTAATACTCCTGTATTTCCGGACTTCACGCCGTCCATAAATCTCATATCGAGCCGGGCGGGCGGCGTAATCTGCCAGGCGGCGTTATTAATGCTCCTTATTAATACTGGTTATTAATGCCCCTTATTAGTACTCCTTATTAATACCTGTTATTGGTACCTGTTGGTAATTGCCCCTGAAGCCTGGCGTCAGCTGCCCCCATGGGATGGGGGCTGCACTGTGGAACCCCACTCTGCTTTTTGGGGTGGATTCTGGTGCCAGCAGGGTCACCCACCAGGAGTGGGGGTCCCCTCTGGGCACCCCACACTGTGATAGGGGCAATTTTTGGCTGTGGCTCCAATGCTGCAGGGGGGTGGCACGAGGCATCTGCTCACCTTGTCCTGGCTCTTCCCAACTCTGTCCTGCAGCTTTGGCTGAATCCTGGCTCCCCACCCTGCCTGCAGCCCCCTGGCCCTCTGTGCAGCCCCCCTGCCCTGCCCCTGCCCCTCCAGGACCTGCCCCATGCAAGATCCAGCCTGCGTGAAAACTCTAATCTCCAATTTTATTCGCCCGGCTCCAGCCGATTTGCATAATCCACATAATCACCCCGGTTTTAATTGCCTACAACTCTGCAGAAAGATCATGTGGTTAAGTGGTAAATCATAATTAGATAAATAATTGGCTTGGCCGCAGCAAGCTGCTTTGTTATACCTGCCATCTGCTGGGCAAGGGATCCTGCGCCCAAAACAATGCGCCGCTGCCGCACGCCTGTGCCAGCCTGGGGACGTGGGGACACAGGGACACGGGGGTGTGGGCACGGGAGGGCAGCCTGGACACGCCAGGCATGGCCCACTCTTGTGGCTGGTGCTGCCCTGCAAGGTTTGGCAGCTCTGTGTGGTGCCTGGCTCCCACCCAGGTGTTGCCCAAGGGCTCTGTGCAATGCCCGGTGTCGCTGTGTGGTGCCCTGTGGTGCCTGGGAATGCCCAGTGGCACCTTGGAATGCTCAATGGCACCTTGGAAAGCTCAGTGGCACCAGGGAATGCCCAGTGGCACCTTGGAATGCCAGCAGCACCAAACAGTGCCTGGCAGTGCCACTAAGTGCCCATCAGTGCGGTGCCCAGCTCTCTCTCAGACCATTCCCAGCATCCCAGTGCAATTCCCAAATCTCCCCCAGGCAATTCCCAACATCCCTGTGCAATGCCAAGTCTTCCACAGACAATTCCCAGTATCCCAGTGCAATGCCCAGTCTCTCCAGGTGATGCCCAGTATTCCCAGTGCAATGCCCAGTCTCCCCCAGGTAATTCCCAACATCCCAGTGCAGTGCCCAGCTCTCTCTCAGACCATTCCCAGCATCCCAGTGCAATTCCCAGATCTCCCCCAGGCAATTCCCAGTATCCCAGTGTAATGCCCAGTCTCCTCCAGGCAATTCCCACTATCCCAGTGCAATTCCTAAATCTCCCCTAGGCAATTCCCAACATCCCAGTGCAATACCCACTTTCCCCCAGGCAATTCCCAGTATCCCAGTGCAATGCCCAGTCTCTCCCAGGCAATTCCCAGTATCCCAGTGCAATGCCCAGTCTCTCCCAGGTGATTCCTGGCTGCCCCATGGAGTGTCTGGTGCCCCACAAAGCCACCACTGAACACCCAGGGGACACCAGTGTGAAGGGGTGAGGGCTGTCCCCCACTTCCCCCAAAGCAGAGGCGCCCTCAGCAGACAGCTGGCACTTGGATCTGGGCATCAGGAGCCAGGAGGAGCTGCCAACCCAATCTTGAAGCTGCAGAAAGGGAGTTCAGGGCCCAGCAGCACCCTTGGGACACAGGAGCTTGATTTTCCAAACTCCTAGCTTCAAAACAGGGCAGGAACAGGGTAAAAAGTTGCTTTGGAGTAAATCTTTCCCTGGCTCCATTTCCTGAGGGCTGAAAAGGCTCCCAGGGCGGCTTGGCTGGGCACGGGAAGGGAGAGAAACCCCCCAGCCTCGCTCCATCCCCAGCGCTGCGCCCTCCAAACGAGCTCTCATTAGTTGGCTTGTTGTTGTTTGCCAGATCAATGGTCCATGGAGGAGTGATCGATGGAGGCCCAGCTGGGTAATGGTGCTCGGTG